>OY757024.1:116917438-117008965 GCA_963580285.1 Lucinisca nassula
GTAAAAACAGCTCTCTATAAACCACTCATGCATACATCGTATAATATGTGCATGACTTGTTCATGGAGCAGCACAGTTTGCGTACCATATTTCACCTAAAATATTTCACTCGCACCGCCCTACCATATATCTACTAAAATAATTTAGATGTGCATAAGCACCAGAGAGGTTTCCTATTCCATCTCGTAACAAAGGTTTCCCCTTTTGGAGAAAAAAACAATCATAAATGTTTTTTCTTTGTGTACAGAGATGGAATAGGATGAACCTATCTAAACAAGACAGCTATTCACAAAACAACCGTGCGAAGAATTACCTACTAAGATAGTCTGCCCCCAAATTTTCCTGGCCCCGAATTGCAACAATCCGAAATCTATACGGCTGTAGTTTCATTGCCCAACGCATAATTCGAGGATTGAGAACTTTTGCTGTTTGCATATAAGACAAGGGCTTATGGTCTGTCTCAAACAGGAATTCTACTCCGTAAAGATACTTGCGAAATTTCTCAACACCCCAGATAATAGCCAAACATTCCTTCTCTATTACAGAATAGTTTTTCTCACGAGACAAAAGTTTCTTGCTGGCATAAGCAATGGGAAGTCGTCCTTCCCCTTCAAATTCTTGGAGCAAAACGGCTCCTATACCAACATCAGAAGCGTCCGTCCGGAGTATGAACGGATTCCCATCAAGAAAGATAGGAAGACGAAGAATAGGACTAGACGTGAGTCTATTCTTCAGGGTCTGGAAAGCCTTTTCATGATGGTCCTGCCAGTCTGTGATCTTGTTTGGTCTACTTTTCTTAGTTAAATCTGTCAAAGGGGAAGCAATAGATGAGAAATTTGGAATGAAACGGCGGTAGAAACCAGCCAACCCAAGAAATGACTTTATTTGTATCTTAGTAGAAGGTCGAGGAGCATCCTTTATAGCTTGTATCTTGTCTTCGTGCGGTCTTACTGACTGAGCAGCTACACTGTGACCAAGACATTCGATACTGCTATACCCAATCATACACTTGGAAGGTTTTGCCGTCAACTTGGCTGTCCTATGTCTATCCAAAACTTCACGTAATGACGTCAAGTGGTCTTTCCAAGTTTCGGTAAAGATCCACATATCATCGACGAAGCTATCAACGTTAGAAAGTTCGGACAGAATCATTCTCATCAACCTGCAAAATGTTGCTCCTGAGTTTACCAAACCGAAGGGCATAGTTTTGAATTGAAACAAGCCTTTGGGGGTTTCGAACGCAGTTAGGGGTTTTGCCTTAGACGTCATTTTTACCTGCCAATAACCTTTTGACAAATCTAATTTGCTAAAGTATTTGTGCCCCGACATTCTATTTATAACCTCCTCCATATTTGGCATTGGTTCTGCATCGAACTCCGTCACTTTATTAAGTTTACGGAAGTCAATGCAGAACCGCACCGAACCATCTTTTTTAGGGACAAGTACTACAGGGGATGAGCATGGAGATATTGATGGCTCAATAACTCCTAAATCTAACATATCTTGAATTTCCTTTTCCATTACATCCCGTACTTTATATTGTATTGCATAACCTTTTGACCTCACTGGTTCCGACGTCAGCAACTTTATGTCGTGTTCTATTTGGTCAGTTCGTCCTGGTACACTGGACAGTACGTCCGGGTATTCTTTTATCAACGTCTCTATTTCTTTACGCTGATCCTGCGTTAACATTTCTGAAATATTGACGTCCTTAAACGTCTCTGATTGCTTTGCAGTAGGAAAAGCGCAATCTTCCAATGAGAATTCGTCAACGTCATCATTTTCAGTTGACGGAATGGACTCTACAGAAAGCAAGCAATGTGACGTCACATTCTGACGTTCCACATATTGCTTCAGTATGTTAGCGTGATATGTGTTAACATTTCCATTGACGTCATCTTATAATCCATTCTGTTCACTACCTCAACCACTTCATAAGGACCTTTCCATTGAAGCAATAATTTATTACTGTCTGTCGGTAGTAACAACAGCACTTTATCGCCGGCGTCAAATTTACGCGACCTCGCGCCTTTATCATAATAAGCTTTCTGCTTAATCTGAACCTTCTTTAAATTATCATGCGCTAATTTGCATGTCTGCTCTAACCGTTCCCTAAGCTCAATAACTTATTGATACGTCGAAAGAACTTGCTCATCGCGTACCTCTTCAGCCCATAATTTAACTTAATATTGCCATTGGACCTCTGACGTTACGTCCATATAACAACTCAAACGGGGAGTATCCTAAAGACTCTTGTGGGACTTCCCTTACCGCAAATAATAAAGCCGGAAGATATTTATCCCAATCTTTTGGACGTTCAGCACACATGCGACGTAACATCTGCTTTAACGTAGCGTGGAAACGCTCTATCAGTCCGTTGCAAATTGGGTGTCTCGGACTACACGTTAACTGTTGAAGAGAAAGAAGTCTGCTGACTTCCTTCATTACCTCAGCAGTAAACTGTGATCCAAAATCAGTCAACATTTCATCAGGAATGCCAACCCTACTAAACATTTCAATAAGCGCTTCCGCGACACGTTCCGTCTCAATACTCGGTAAAGCTATCGCCTCTGGATACCTTGTCGCATAATCTATCATGGTTAAAATATACCGAGATTTCCTATCAGATCGAGGCTCAATTGGACCAACTATGTCCACTGCCACCCTCTTAAATGGCGTATCAATCAATGGCATTTTTCCTAGAGGTACTTTATATCACAAGATTTACAAAATCTAGCGACATCACCGCAAATACCGGGCCAGTAAAACTCAGTTACAACTCTATCCAATGTCTTCCTAATACCCATATGTCCAGACATAAGCGTTTCATGAGCCAGTTTCAACACCTTTCCTCGGAAACTTTGAGGGACCACAAGTTGGAAAGAGACTTTGTTACCCTTGGTGAACTCCCTATATGCCAAACCCTTTTTCTCAATAAACCTAGTTTCACCTCGGTTTAAACCACGACTCACATTCTTGTTCCCAGATACAACCCTTTTCCTGATGTTTTCCAAAGTTGGATCATCAACCTGAGCTTGCTTGAAAGCCTCCTTGTCATCGTTAATGATCTGATCGGGAACCTTAAGTTTTCTGTAAGGCTTCTCATCCTGCCTAGTTTGAGACCTAGTTACAGCCGCAGCTGAGAAATGAGACATATCAGGAAGTTTTGATCCATCAATGTTACCGATAACCAAATCGTACAACGTATCATCCATACACAAAGCTTCAGTTTTCCCAGTGAAAAAAGGACAATCAATGTCAATCATTGCCAAAGGATACCTTTGTGTGGATTCATCAATCAACGTAACATTTGATTCCTTCCCTATTAACTGACTATCCGAAACCATACGTCTCCGAACGACACAGCCTGTACACCCAGTATCTCTTAATACAACCACCGTTTTATTATTAACCAATCCTTGTGCCGTCGGTAACCTTGCCTTTAAGAAGTAACAGACACCTTCCCTAGTTTCCTTACTACACTCCTCCCTATCCGAAATCAAAGGATCACCAACCTTATTTTCAAAAATACTTCCAATCTCATCACCTTTCCTAGTTACTTCCGTCTGACAAAAACTAACTTGGTGTGCTGCGCCACGTGGTGTGCTATTATTTTTACCGCGTCCGCGAAAAGACCCTCTAAAATTACCACGACCACGTGTATAACCACGACCTACATTCTGCGTATTCTCATTCTTAACCTGAGAACCTTGAGTCTCTACGCGCGTGTTAAAATTTTCCTTAACACCGCTATCCCCAACTCCAGTTGCTCCTACCTCTGCGCTATACAATTGTTTCCTGTCGGGGTTCTTAAAACATTTAATCGTTAAATGCCCCTTACCGCATATGCTACACTTGATATCCGGTCTACCACTCGGTTTGTTCGAGTCAACTTTGTCCTGTGTACCCTGCGCTGCGCCTCTATTATCGCGTTGCCCCTTATTAATGCAACTATATACGCCCCCGCGCGCTTCTGCAAACAAATCTGCCTCCCTAGCCATTTCATCTAAATTACCAAACTGTTTTGGCTTCAGATGTACATACAGTTCTCTATTACATGACTCCAGGAACTGATCCCTTGCCATGAAATCACAGACAGCCGGAAAAGATTTTTCTATCTTTGCCATATTAAGCCATTTTTCTAAATAACTTCTCAGTCTACTACTGAACTGTATGAACGTTTCTGATTTCTCGGGCCTACTATAACGAAACTGCTTCCTAAATCCGCGCTCTGTCATGTCAAAATTCTTTAATAAAGCGTCCTTTAACTTTTCATAATCCGCCGCATCCTCATTTGACAACCGGTCATATACATCAAGTGCGCGCCCTTTGAGCAATGCACTTAAATACGCGGCCCAAACACTCTTATCCCATTTATTAGCCGTAGCATATTTCTCAAACCTAGATAAATAACTATCCATTTTATCTTTACCCTCTTCAAAATAAGGTAACTTAGGATCCCGGGCATGAGCCACCTTCTCAGCTTTTTGCTTTTCAAATTCTAGCTCGAGCTTCGTTCTCTGCATTTCTAATTGGTTCCTTAATTCTTGGTGCTGTAGCTCAAACCCATGTTTTATTTGTTCTAAATGGGCCTCACTAATCTCTTTTGCCTCCCTTTCAGTCTTAATGCGTGTCATTTCAAGTTCCTTATTAACATTCAACATAGCTAGTTCATGTGCCCTTTCCTTTTCCTTTTCCTCCCTTTCCTTTTCTTTTTCTGTCCTTTCCTTTTCCTTTTCTTCAGACCTTAACCTTTCTAAATCCCTTTGCTCTTTCCTTTCTGCCCGCTCAATATCTTGCTGTTCTTTAACAAAACCTTGTAACTCCTTCCCCTCATAACCTAAGTCCTTTCCCATTTGCATTAAACGCTCCATTATTGATAACGTAAATCTCACGTTACTATCAAAACCACTATAAACTGATCAGTTATGATCAGTGATGATTGAATGGGCTTAACTAAAACGTTAAGATATGTGTTATACGCGTTAATCTAACTAAAACGTTAGTTATTAAAGCACACGCGATTTGAAATGTCAAATGCTTTCAGCAAAGTATGACGTTGCGTACTGGTAGTCTAATATGACGTCATAAACTTACGACGTTTACAGTAAAATGCTACAATCCGAAGTTTCATCACATTACAAAACTCCGATCACAACAAGTCACCATTAATGTTTCTATTACGTCATACCTAACCTCAAGCCACAGGGTAAATATTAACGCTACCGTTATGTCAACGTCAGTAAATTGTTAACGTCACTACGTCTGAACCATGTGTAGGTAAGATCAATTAGTAACTCCAGTTTAACTTAGAATGTCAGGTAACACAATTAAGTGGGGTCTACTTAAATTTTTCGTTACCAAGAAAAAGTGGGGTTTGCCTTGCCTTCCTGCTCAGAAATTATCGACTTGTCAGTATCCATTCAGTTGAATACATGGGTTTCGCACTTCATCAACGCAGGAAGGAAAATTAAAGTTAATTTCTAAATGTGGCTGTCAATGCATTTTCTTCTTCTTTTTTTTAAAGTTGATGATTCAGAGTATCAATGTGCTGTTCCACAGCCGGGAACACCAGCCAGAGATCAAATCCCACTTCTGACACCAAATGTTACATGTGGGTTTACGGCGTCCCGCAAACCCCCATGCTGACAAGACAACCGAGCGTGATCTCTGACAGGTGTACGGGCAGCTGTGGGGTAAGGCACAAGAAAGATGTTAGATGAATGACATGAATTATTTACAGTATCTACATACAACACTTACTAAACACAAAACATCACAATTTGTTGCTTCTGTAGCCAACTCACGACGTCCGCTCCGAAGGCAAAACAATGTTCTGTGCTCGGAACGGGTGACGTGAATACCTACAGAAGCAAACAACAAAAACAACAACAAAAACAAAAAAAGAAACAACACAAGACGCGACTGGCCAGTTTATAACTTACGGTGAATCCCCCTCTCGCGTGAAACTTCCTCTTGCAAACTAGTGCAAACTGCACACTAGTCTATCGACATAGTTGCCGATCACAGGTTGCCGATCACAGGTTTAGCGATTGTCCGAATATCCTGCAGGTTAGTTGACCTCTTTTATGGTCTCACATTTGTTGACAATGAACAATGATTCTGATTCTGGTCTACGCTGATTACGGCGGTCTGTCCGCCCTTGCTGGACCCTAACGCCTAGCGTCGTACCAGTACCTGCTGCTATGAAGCAGGGAGCAGCAGGTCACACATTGTCGTGCCTGCAAACTACGATAACTGGACTAAGACACGGGTCACAAAACATACATGCTATATCATGATCCCCCTACCGGAGAAGTAAGAATATGTTCATGCATATACCGTTATTGCGCATGCGCCGACCAGACATACAGGCTGATTAGTGCATGCGACAAATAACCGTACAGCAGAACTCAACTTGACTGTGCATCAAATTATCAGCACCCAGCGCTTGACACAATAATACTCAAAGTTCATGTTTCCTTACTGAGCACTACAGAAATCAATTAATGCTCACTACTACTGAGCATAATACTCATCAAATTTGTGCTCACTACATTATCACAAGTAAGAGGCAATTGAACAGACCACGCCTTTGCGCTACCTGGTCAGCTGCCAATTACAGGAAACATAACAATCTCTATTTCATATCCTTCTCCGCGACACGGCTCACAAATATAGCTATTCACAAATTCAATACATTAATAACAGATAGAAACTACAACAGAAGATTTTCATCTATAATCCACAACATTTGTTAGTGTCTCATAAGGGCCAACACTGTTTGCCGTAAATTCTCTCTGTATTTGGAAGGCACCACGCCACAACCGTCCTCGCGACGCCGATGACGCAGCTGACGTCATCTCCGCCGCTCAGGCCGTTATGACGTGTGGCGACCAAATACTCCCACTTATCATCATCACGTTCTTTATATGTACATACATGCACAAACTGAGTTATCAGACAAAAACGGCATCATTACAAAATGAACTCGTAATTCTTCTTGAACAAAAATATTTCTAATCAACGTGAACATGCTTGTAAAATAAAATTCATTACGGTTCATCATCACGGATAACCCAACAGGCTCTTGTAAGAGTTTGCCCTGATGATGAAGATATGGTTAAACCCGTCTTAAGTTTACGTCCCCTCTACACCTAATATCATATTGGGACGGAACCACGGTTTTCTAACCACAGCTAGTCAAAAGTCATGGATCAAACAAGTGACCCGGCGTTTATTAATAACATTCTACAAAAGGGGTCTAAAAGCCTAAATGAATCTAGAATGAGCGGGTGTCCAAACTTTACGTCTCACCAACATCTAGGGTCAGAATGAGACAGGACCTCACTTAGAAAGACTCATTCTACTACTGGAGAAGCCTGGGATCAATCCTGCGACGTCTAGCTGGCGAAGCTAGTAGCCTAATCACTACAGGCCACAACAGTGAACTCAGAATAGGCTTCAGAAAGTTGGGGTATACTAGAAGTAAACCCCTCCAAAACCTACAAGCATGTTCATACAAAAATAATACTAAACATAGATTTAACATACCTTTCAATATACTTTCTATTTCCCGACACGATGTTGTAGGTATACGTTACAACTTGACCTGCTGCTAAAGTGTTCGTTTTTCTCAGGGTTTATATATCTATGAATACTACCAGAAATCATGCCTACTCATATTACCTTGCTCAATTCGTGGCGAGGTGGAGATACCGGCCACAAATAAAGCTAGATAGCAAAAATCGAGTAGATAATGGATTTTCGTTCAAATAGTATATTTACCATAGGAAAAATTAATGAAACGACCCTATAAATCAATGACATGACTCCTGTCAAAACGAACACCCACACAACACGTGACGGGAATAAAAATCATACATGGCACAATTTGGCTGTTGGCGACTTTTAGGCAAATTCTATAGGACTCGGCCTTATAGCGGCCCCCTGTATTTTAAAAACAGCTCTCTATAAACCACTCATGCATATATCGTATAATATGTGCATGACTTGTTCATGGAGCAGCACAGTTTGCGTACCATATTTCACCTAAAATATTTCACTCGCACCGCCCTACCATATATCTACTAAAATAATTTAGATGTGCATAAGCACCAGAGAGGTTTCCTATTCCATCTCGTAACAGATTCGTCCCGAATCTCTGAGTCCTATCCAGTCCGGCTGCGAAACTTAGTGTTCATACTCTTTCATGCCCTCAGATGCGGTGCTGGACCACACTGGTCACCAATTGTCACAGGGGTTGAAAAAGAACATGTCTCGACGGGATTCGAACCCAGGGCCTCTCGCACACCGTGCGAACACGCTATCGACTGAGCTACCAAGCCCCACGGTCGACCTGTTACATTCGACTCATCCAAAAAATCTGGAGATGAGGTTCAAATCGGTGAAATGAAATAAAAAAAAAAAAAAAAAAAAAACATAGCCATATTTAATAGTTCTATTTGTCATTTTATTTTTTTAACAAATACCGCAGCTTATGTGACAGCTCAAAAATGGAAGATTTTAAGGAAGTATTTCACGAAAATTTATAATTTGACGGCATCAGAACATGTCGGTGGGTTTACGTTAGATCAGCGGTTAGTGGCCTTTGATGTAAAAGCCTCCGGTTCGATTTCTGACAGCGGTAATGATATTGCGCTGTCCGAACATGCTCCACTGACCTCATTTGCAGGGATGAATGCACCAAAGGGCACTGTCCTTCCGATCGGGACGATAACTGGGGGGGGGGGGGGGGGGGCATATGCAGGGAAAATCGCCTTCTGTGGAGGTTAAAGCATGTTAAAAATCCCTACCGAAATAACATGAAACCGTGTACTCATG
Source organism: Lucinisca nassula (assembly GCA_963580285.1). Classification (NCBI taxonomy): domain Eukaryota; kingdom Metazoa; phylum Mollusca; class Bivalvia; order Lucinida; family Lucinidae; genus Lucinisca; species Lucinisca nassula. The sequence goes on from OY757024.1 coordinate 116,926,283, forward strand.
CGCAAATGACGCAGTACCAAACGCTTGCGTTAAAGAGGCAGGCGAGCGCTCGGCAAGCGCCTGCGTTGTTGAAAAGTCAGTACGGGCCTATAAAGCTTTGTATCTTTATACATTTGTTTTGAGACATGAAAGCGAGTTCTCATTACCCAAACACATCCGTGTGACAAAGTACATTCTTTCAAATCTCAAAAAGGTGATGGAAATATGAAAGGTCAATGGTGCTGTTAGAACCGCCTCATAGAGGCGTTTTTTAACGAGTATCCAAAACCTCAATATTGGAGTAGAACTAAGGAAAATGAAAAATTCCATATACCTCTGCAACCCCTGCCCCAAACCCACCCTGTTTTTCATTATGTATTTACTTTAATACATATTTTATTTTTGTTTTCTTTTACAACCATTTCAATATTTTTTCACTTATTTCAAGCTTATCATTAATCAGAAGTGGGCGAAAACCAGAGTACCGAGAAAAAATGACCTTCCTTTGCCGAACATGTCGTCTCACTTTTGTCCCGCGCTTTAGGTCACTTTGCGGTGCTTTCAAGATCATGTCAATCACATTTCGAGCCGGTCTCTAATGATAGGTGGGCGAAAAGCGGAGTACCCTGAGAAAAACCACCTGACCTTCCGTTGCAGACCTTGGCGTCTCACATGTGACCTGAGTCAGCCTCGACCCGCAGCGGTGAGAGGCCTTAGGTGACCTGGATTTTGAAATACAGCTGCCTAAGTGATAACATGATCACAAAAGCTTGCATTATATACGCTACTCAGTCTATGCTGATGCACAGGCTGATCTCCGCATTTGTTCACACATGCAAATAACAGGTTTTCTTGTGCATCTAATGTGTAAAAAAGTGTTTTTGAGCTTCCTGTCGCTATCGTTAATATGTTTGTTTGTTTGATTTTTGGTTTAACGTCCATGTCAACAATATATCTTATTTAGAGACGTTGCTTCCAATGTTGTGGGACTTTTATGACATTTCGAGCCCTGCCACATAATGAAACCAAATGATTTATAAGCATGGAAGATCCGACTCGCACCGCTTTGCCTGGGTAGGCTTAGATCCTTTAAGCGGTTTGCCAGTACTCGTGTGCGGTCTGTTTCAGTTCGGCGTTGAAGCATCATGCAGTCCAACTAGATGGTCCGGGGGGGGGGGGGGGGTCGTTAATTTGTCAGATTTCTTAACGAAATGCTTAATAATTAGACATTATGAAGGAGATAAATGTTAGAGTGTTTTGATATGCCTTTCAGGTGTTTCCTTGCAATATTACCCGCGTCTTTACCTGCAACAGTTGACGTAACCCATGACGTCGAATTGGTATTCTGTACGTTATAACGTTTAGGGTATCAATGTTTAAAATACTGTAAATCTGAAACCTTTAGGAGTATTTTATTCATGTTGGTGTCAAATTGTTTCCCAAATACCAAAATATTTGAAATCAGTTATAACTCATTTTCGTCAAAAATTCCCAGAAGGCCCCTTTTCGCGAGACGGGTCACAAATAATTTCGCGTTCAGTAGTATATGCTCAGAAAACAGAAAGTTTTTTTATAGTTGTTTGAATGAATTCAGTAAAAATGGGACTGATGATAACCGACAAAGATTGGTTAAAGCTCGTATGGAATACAAGAATGCAGTAAGAAAATTTAACTTTGAACAAGATAGGGAAACATGCCTGAAACTTATTAAAGCAACATTTAACAACGCAAAAGAGTATTGGAAACTGTTTAAAGACTCTGTAATGTCAGCAAAAACCAAGCAACTTTCGTTGAGTGATTTTGATAACTATTTCAAAGCCATAAATAATCCCGATGGCCCCTTCTTTCAACCCGACGAAGACTTTATACATGTCAATGATTTTTTTAATCTGAAATTCAGATCATGTTCGACGAATTAAATTGTCAAATTACAGCAGAAGAAATTACCAATTTGAAAGCAATAAGGCAGCTGAAAAATGGAAAAAAGCGGGGAACCAGACAAATTTCTTAACGAATTCTTTGTCTATGGCAGTAAAGAGTTAGTATCATATTGCATACGCTTTTTAATAAAATATTTGATCTAGAATACTTTCCTGAGTCATAGACCGAAGGATACATAATTCCGCTAATACAATTATGTATATTAGAGATTGGACAGTCATTACCAATATCTGGGCAACATTTGCAAAAAATGTGTTAAAAACAGTACAAACCTCGGCCTGATCAGAGATTACTTTGTCATTCTCACATAAGATGATATCTGACCCCTCACCAACCCCCTTCTTAGACAGAAAGGGCTTGATGGTGGGCCAGAAATCCCTAGACTTGGGTCCACCAGCACAACGTTCAAGAAAGTAAACTCTCATCGAGGCTGAGTTTTGTAACAAAGTTTCGCTGCTTGCGGTACATCTCCAAATTCATTGGGGTTTTACTTTTCTTAAATTTGTTGAAAAGCATTCTTTTTCTTGAAAACAGCACGCCTAAGGTTGCTGTTCATGTATGCAGGCTTTCTTGGTTTGGAGACTCGCTCCTTAATAGGTGTATACTCATTAATGACATCAGTCAGTAGCCACTAATGCGCCCAATATATGTCATCAACGTCATCAAAGTCTTAAGCCGCATGAAATGGTATCCGACCGACGTCATCATTGAAAGCCTCTTCATCAAAATGCTTGTAGCTTCAGTATTTAGTATGTTGTTTCGCAAAGTAGAAGTGAAACAAAGATCAGGAATCGATACAATTAACTTACTCCACCCATAAAAGACACCAAAAGGGAAAGAAACACAAACATTAAGCGACCAGACCATAATGGAAACCTAAACAAAGGAAGGCAATAAGGACAGTTACTTTCCCACAAAATGGCCATATGGCCATCCAAAATAAAAAGACACAAGTGATACACACAATAAGTAACAAACAACATCATAAATAAACCGCCACAGAAGAACCGCCTTGGAACGGTCAGTGGAAAGATTTCCACTGGGGGGCTTAAATCGATTTTACGTGGCCACAATCCTCGCCCTTACTTCCGTCGCGATTTAGACAAATAATTTGTTCAGTACGCATGAAGGCCTCCTAACTCATCAGTTCAACATCTCCGTGAACACAAAAAATCAAAGAACCACAGAGGTGAGGACTCGACAGCAAGAAACCACTGAAATGCTGGAGCAAAAGAAAACCAACAGTTAGACTCCGATGGGCCCGACCAGAGACAGAGCATCAGGCACCAACCAACATTACCTTGAATTAGATCTCTCTAATTCTCAATAAGCCTTTACGTTGGAGCCTGAGGCCTGACCCACCGGCGTGCAATTAAAGAGGGAAGCAAAGTTGCCAACCGTGATTGGGTTAACTACCATGCATGCAGTCTGCACTGCAACCCTGGCAGTGGCACCCTTGACTACCACGCCTATCATATTGTGCCAGTCACTGATGCCACAGCCAAAGTTGAACGTATTACAGCATAATCGGGATTTTTTGGTCAACACGACATCCACTAGTGATGGGGTACAATGCTTCATAAAGCATGTAGCTGTTTTGACCAAATTAGTGAGGTCAAATATATCACATATGTCAGTGAGTGTTTTTGACTTTGAAAGATCAAGCATGTCATAGTTAAGGTCACCGACTACCATAATATTGTCATAAATGGTAGAAACATTGTCAAGACCTGATATAAAAAGGTCAGAGAATGTAGAGTTGTCCACAGAGGGAGGTCTGTAGACACCAATAACAGCCCATTCGCGGTCATTAATTATAACGTCCAGAATAATGGATTCTATAGGCTGTTTTAGTTCGAGATCAGCCCTGCGTCTTGCAGGGAGGTTTGACCGTACGTAGGCTAACAGTCCGCCTCCATTAGCAGTACGATCGTTTCTGAATGCTCGGGAGTTTGGCACATTTTTGGTTGACGGTCGCATCCAGATTGGTTTCAGAAAAGAAGCAGATGTCCGATAGACCTTCATACAAAATGTCACCTACTTCCCTAAACTTGTATCGGTAGCTGTAAACGTTGAGATGAGTAACAATCACATTTTTTCCGGTGTTTAGTCCGAATTTCATTCAATTCACGAAACGGATTTTCATTTCCGAATTCATTTTCTGTGTTTATGTCAAACGAGTCCAAAGGGAGAGAAATGTTACTTGCCTCGGATTCTGATTGGTCAGAAATTATCGGTGTAGTGTAACTCTCGCCTGCTAAATATAAATATAATAATTTGAATGTACAAACATGTTAAATCAAAAGTGAAGTTTAATAATACCATCAGTAAGGGTTTCGAATGTAATTTAGGTGATCGACAAGGCGAATGTCTCTCTCCCTTTCTCTTTGCTATATATGTAAATGATGTCGAATTCCAGCTCAAGGGATATGGCGGTATAGATGAAAGTTTTCTAAAGATTTTTCTTTTATTATGCGCTGACGATGTTATAATTTTGCATAATCAGCCGGCTAACTTCAAAATGAGTTGAACCTATTATCGGAATATTGTAATCGGTATCGTTTAGTGGTTAACAAGCTGAAAGCAGAAGTTATGGTTTCATTTTACCATGAGATCTCAATTTTTATGATCAAAGCGAATTATCTATTGTAAGAACATTTTCATATTTAGGCATTGCCTTTTCAACTAGCGGGTCGTTTTCAGAATGCCAGGAGACCTTATCCGGACAGGCACTTAAAGCAATTTTCAAGTTAAACAGTTAACTTTACAGATTTACAATTATAACTGTTTGGCATAGGATTGAATTTTTTGACTAACTAGTGAGATCCAATTTTAAATTATGGATGCGAGGTTTGGGGGTTTTGTCAAGCAAAGCAAATTGAAAAAAAAAAAAAACGCACATTTTTTTTTCCTGAACAATTATTAGGTGTTAAAACATCGACACAAAATGATTTTATATACGGCGAACATGGCAGACGAATTATTATACACAGAGAATATATAGCGTTGTAAAATACTGGTTTAAAATTATTTATGTAGATGAAAGAATATATATTAAGCAGGTATATAACGTTATGGTAAATGGCATTAACAATAGACCAAACTTACACAATTGGGCAGCATTAATTGAAAATAAATTGTCTTGTCTTGGTTTCTTTGAAGATTGGATATCCCTAGGGGTAAGAGATATTAAAGTATTTGTATCTATTTTAAGACAAAGACTTAAAGGGCTAACTTGACCATAAAATCAATCACTTGCTCTCTTCAGGTAATAGGCTATAAACATGTCCAGTAATGATAACAGCTGATCTCAAGGGGCCAATAATATCTGTGGCATTTCAAGGCTACTCAGCTGCCAAAACAGACCACTATCCTGGTTCAAGGAGCTTATGTGATGAGCTCTTGCCTGGTAATATTCCAGATTGGTCAGTTATAGAAGGAATATCACAGATTTTTTACCAGTCCTCTGAAAAATAGGTACAGGCTAGGATCAGTCTGAATCTGCCTACGGTCGAGTTGACAGAAAAAAAGTATATTTCGATGGCTGTTCAGTTAAGATTTTTTTTGTGTTTATTTCTGCTCCAAACATACATTATGGATTCTCTTTAGAACCGCCTAAATGAACCTATGTTTTGACCAAAAATAAAAAAAAACTATATATATCCCCTCGTAAACCACCATTTTCTTTGTATAAAGGTTCATTACATGGACTTGTTAACATAATGTGTTTCCTTATTTTCATACTTAGCAGTAAAATAAATATCGATCTCAGATATTTCTTCTTTTTTTTTTCATCAGGTTGACAAGTCTGTGCAAAGAATACCCCTCTGAGCACTCTTTCCTATTTATAGAGTGAAAACTGGGGTTTACAGGGGTATACGTTTATTTTCTTATTTCTGCTCCAAAATATAGGTTGTGAGTACTCGTAAGAATAAGTTCAATGAGGCAGTTCTTACGAGCACACTCAGCCTAAGTTAAGAGTAAAAGTAAGAAAACTATCCCAGATTTTCATCAGAAAATTTACCGGAATGCACGTCGCACAGATGTGTTATCGTAATGGATCTATTAATCAGTAATGCTGGATCTGATCTGTTATGCATACTTTTTATAGGGGAATAAATGAATAAAAAGGTGTGTTTGGAGCATTTGGACCAGAAATAAGAAAACATCTTTCCACTGACCGTTCCAAGGCGGTTCTTCTGTTGCGGTTTATTTCTGTTGTTGTTTGTTACTTACTGTATGTATCACTTGTGTCTTCTTATTTTGGATGGCCATATGGCCATTTCGTGGGACAGTAACTGTCCTTATGGCCTTCCTTTGTTTAGGTTTCCTTTATTGTCTGGTCGCTTAATGTTTGTGTTTCTTTCCCTTTGGTGTCTTTGACGGGTGGAGTAAGTTAATTGAATCGATTCCTGATCTTTGTTTTACTTCTACTTTTTATCAAACTTGCAGATGATCAGCACATACATGTACATCAAATCTCGGATGAGTACGAATTTTGGCCAGAGTAGGGGTGGAGTAAGTTAATTGTATCGATTCCTGATCTTTGTTTTACTTCTATTTTCCTGGATGTTCATTTCATGGACTTGAACATATGTAGTTGGTGATCCTTTTGTTACCTTCTTGGTTACCAATCAATGGTTCTAAAAATTGATTGGCACAGCAACATTTCTAAACAGATGGCTTGGATAAATACCGTAGACCCAGATCAGTCTTATGAGTATACATTTTGCCATCCCATATTTTTTACCAAAATATGTAGGAACAATATTTAGGCAATTGTAGTACTTCATAATTTTAGGGCATTTACAGTAGGCACTTTATCCGCAGCATTATAAAATTGCAGCAAGTGGAATACCAGGGTGACCACATGCAGACTTTATTGCTTTTCTATTGTTGTGTTATCATTCATTTTAGAAGATTATGTCAATCACTGAAATGTTCTCCAGTACCACCAAGTTAGCCTTTTAATGATAATTCCATTCACAACTGGCATGAGAGAATTGAGAACTCAAGCAGAGCGTCGTTTTATAAACATTTTTATACTTTTCAATATCAGACTTATTTAGATATAGTAACAATAAATAAGTTTAGAGTAACAATGCCAAAATAAAAGTTATCTTCTCATATACTCGCTATTGAAGCAGGTAGATGGAATAGACCACAACCACACCCAGAGAAGATCGCAAATGTATGGTATCTAAGAAGTTAGAAGATGAATACTATTTTTTTAGTGCTCACTGTATACCAATGGAAGAAAAATGTTTATTAACCTTTTTTTCTGAGAATATATGTACTAGTTAACCGCTTAGACGATCTAGGCCTGCCCAGGCAAGGCAAGTCTTATAAACCCTATTGGTTTCATTGGGCGACAGGGCTTGAGATCTCATTTCATCTCAATGTCGGGTAAAAGCCCCACAAAATTGGAAACAATGTCTCCAAAATGACCTTTAAAGTGCTGACGGGGTCGTTAAACATCAAATCAACCAACTACTACCATTGTAAAAACGCCCCCAATACTCCTTTTCTGCATGGTTCTGAAGTTTCCAATCATCATTCACTTTTATATTGTAAAACTTTGGTTTAGTTTTTAGCTCACCTGAGCCTTTAGGCTCATAGGTGAGCTTATAGTATAGCCATGGTCCGTCGTCCGTCCGTCCGTCCGTCGTCCGTCCGTCCGTCCGTCCGTCCACCATTTTCAAAGATCTTCTTCTTCTATACTGCAGGGCAAATCAAAGCCAAATTTCATATGGAGCCTCAGTGGGATGGGGGTACGAAAGTTTGTTCGCGGGGTCTGGATCACATGACCAAGATGGCCGCCATGCCCATATATGGTAAAAAGCCTTCAAAAATCTTTTTCTCCAGAACCATAAGGCCAGTGGCCTTGAAACTTGGCATGTAGCATATGGTACTCAGGCCCATCATGGTTTATACAAATGGTGACCCTGGGTTGACCTTGACCTATTTTACAGCAATGTCAAATTTGTCGACTTACGCTTTTGCATGGGGCAAAGTGAAAATAATGGATTTATAGGAAACCATTGAAGACAGTGTCACCAAAATTTGTAGATCAGGTAAAGTAACTGAATACATGAATGTATATGGATCAGAAAGGTCATGGTCATTCATTGGCCTTGTTCACGGGTCTGGATCACATGACCAAGATGGCCGCCATGCCCATATATGGTAAAAAGCCTTCAAAAATCTTCTTCTCCAGAACCATAAGGCCAGTGGCTTTGAAACTTGGCATGTTGCATATGGTACTCGGGCCCATTATGGTTTGTACAAATGGTGACCCTGGGTTGACGACCTATTTTACAGCAATGTCAAATTTTCCGACTTAGGCTTTTGCATGGGGCAAAGTGAAAATAATGGATTTGTAGGAAACCATTGAAGACAGTGTCAACAAAATTTGTAGATCAGGTAAAGTAATTGAATACATGAAGATCCATGGGTCAGAAAGGTCAAGGTCATTCATTGGCCTTAGACCAAGGTCATTCAGGATCCATATTTCAAACATTTTTTTCTCTAAAACTGCTGAGCCAATTTAAGTAAAATTTAATATGGAGCCTTTGTGAGTTGAACAAATGAAAAAATGCCAATACGGTCTAGATCACATGACCAAAATGGCCGTCACGCCCATATATGGTAAAAAGCCTTAAAAATTCTTCTCCTCCAGAACCGTAAGGCCAATGGCCTTGAAACTTGGCATGTAGCATATGGTACTCAGGCCCCTCATAGTTTGTACAAATGGTGACCCTAAGTTGACCTTGACCTATTTTACAGCAATGTCAAATTTGCCGACTTAGGCTTTTGCATGGGAAAAAGTGAAAATAATGGATTTTTAGGAAACCATTGAAGACACTGTCACCAAAATTAGTAGATAAGGTAAAGTAGCTGAATACATGAACTTGACCTTAGACCAAGGTCACGCAGGTTCCATATTTCAAACATTTTTTTTCTCAGAAACTACTACGCCAATTGAAGTGAAATTCAATATGGAGCCTTTGGGAGTTCAACAAATGAATTGCTGCCAATATGGTCTAGATCACATGACCAAGATGGCCACCACGCCCATATATGGTAAAAACACTTCGAAATTCTTCTTCTCAAGAACCGTAAGGCCAATGGCCTTGAAACTTGGCATGTAGCATATGGTACTCGGGCCTATCATAATTTGTTCAAATGGTGACCCTGGGTTGAACTTGACCTATTTTACAGTAATGTCAAATATGCTGACTTAGGCTTTTGCATAGGAAAAAGTGAAAATAATGGATTTTTAGCTCACCTGAGCCTTTAGGCTCATAGGTGAGCTTATAGTATAGCCATGGTCCGTCGTCCGTCCGTCCGTCCGTCGTCCGTCCGTCCGTCCACCATTTTCAAAGATCTTCTTCTCCTATACTGCAGGGCCAATCAAAGCCAAATTTCATATGGAGCCTCAGAGGGATGGGGGAACGAAAGTTTGTTCGCGGGGTCTGGATCACATGACCAAGATGGCCGCCATGCCCATATATGGTAAAAAGCCTTCAAAAATCTTCTCCAGAACCATAAGGCCAGTGGCCTTGAAACTTGGCATGTAGCATATGGTACTCAGGCCCATCATGGTTTGTACAAAGGGTGACCCTTGTTGACCTTGACCTATTTTACAGCAATGTCAAATTTGCCGACTTAGGCTTTTGCATGGGGCAAAGTGAAAATTATGGATTTATAGGAAACCATTGAAGACAGTGTCACCAAAATTGGAGATCAGGTAAAGTAACTGAATACATTATCTATCTAGGGGTTATAAAGGTCAAGGTCATTCATTGGCCTTAGACCCAAGATGACCGCCATGCCCATATATGGTAAAAAACCTTCAAAAATCTTCTTCTCCAGAACCATAAGGCCATTGGCCTTGAAACTTGGCATGTAGCATATGGTACTCGGGCCCATCATGGTTTGTACAAATGGTGACCCTGGGTTGACCTTGACCTATTTTACAGTAATGTCAAATTTGCCGACTTAGGCTTTTGCATGGGGTAAAGTGAAAATTATGGATTTATAGGAAACCATTGAAGACAGTGTCACCAAAATTGGTAGATAAGGTAAAGTAACTGAATACATGAAGATCTGTGGGTGAGAAAGGTCAAGGTCATTCATTGGCCTTAGACCCAAGATGGCCGCCATGTCCATATATGGTAAAAAGCCTTCAAAAATCTTCTTCTCCAGAACCATAACGCCAGTGGCCTTGAAACTTGGCATGTAGCATATGGTACTCGGGCCCATCATGGAAGGCAGTGATCAGGAATAGATACAATTAATCCACAGCTCCTATCAGTGACACCAAACGGAAATAAACACAAACATGAAATAACTAGACTCTAATGGAAACATCTATAGTGGAAAGCCAAAAGGACAGTTACTTTCCCACAAAATGGCCAATTGGCTATCCAAAATAAAATAATGTAAGCGATACACACACACACACACACACACACACAAAAGACATACCATAACAAAATAAACCGCGACAGAAGAGCCGCCTTGGAACGGTCAGTGAAATGAATTCCACTAGACCAGTATAAAATTTATTCAAAAAATAAGCACATAATTTCTAGAATACCGAATTGGAAGGAATATATAATACAAAATTGGGGTTAATGCAAAAATTCAATCAAATAGGTCTCATCTGCTGTTTCTGGTCACAAAGTAGATAAAATGCAATGACCAGGAACTGATAAAACAAATTCCCGTTGTGTCCCAGCCACCATACTGCAAAGAAACACCTATAATGTAGATGGTATTAAATAAAACTGTACAAGTGGAAAATCAAGGAGTCAAGTGCTCTTTCCCAGCACATTGTCAATCAGACATTCCCTAAATAATATGAAAAGTTAAAAAAAAATATGACAAATGGAATAAACCATAATGAAAGCATGGCCTTCGAACTGTCAGAAAGGTAGGAATAGGTGGAAAGTTTTATCACATTGTTAGACATCAAAATTTTGTCCCCACAAGTTGTGTACCCCTGCTCTGAGGCTATATACATATATAAAAACATTAAAATGTACACCAGGACCAGGTGTCAGGTGAGCGGATACAGGACCACTGGTCCTCTGTTTTTTTTTCTGCTCAAAACATAGATTGCGGGTGCTTGTTATGCCCACAACTTTGAAGAAGTTGTGAGGGTATATTGCTTCTGCCATGTTCGTTCTTCCTTCCGTCCTACCATCCTTCCGTCCTTCCGTCCGTCCCGCTTTTTACTGCATAGCATAACTTTTGAACCATGCATGCTAGGTTTTTGAAATTTTATATGGATTCTTTATGAAAAAATATTTGTCCCATGTTTTTTTTACTCATCAGGATCATGCCCCTTTCTTGAGGTATTCCCCTTTGCAAAAAAAAAAATGCTATAAAATCTTGTAAGCAAGGTATCTCAAAAACCATTAGAGCTATTGCGCAGAAACTTTAAATAAAGATTGGGGATGACGAGAGATGGACTGATTAACTTTTGATAAAAAATCTGATTTTTTACTTGAGTTATGGCCCTTAGAAACTTTGGGCGTTTTAAGATTGCAAGCAAGCTATTGCCCTGACACTTTACAGACTGATTCGGGATGATGAGTGGATTATGAACTGATTAATTTTTGGAAAAAATCCGAAATTTTTGTCTTGAATTATGGCCCTTTGGAACTTTGGGCATTTTAAGCCTGTAAGCAAGGTATGTCAAAAACCATCACAGCTATAGCCCTGAAACTTTACAGACTGCTTAGGGATGATGAGAAGATGAAGAGATTAACTTTTGAAAAAAGTCCGATATATTTTTTTACTTGAGTTATGTGCCTATGAAACTTTGGGCGTGTTGAGCTTATCTAATCTTGTAAGCAATATATCTCAATAACTATTGCGCTGAAACTTTACATACTTATTGGGGATGATGAGAAGATGAACTGATAACTTTTAAAAAGAATCTGATTTTGTTTTACTTGAGTTATGGCCCTTTGAAACTTTGGACATTTAAGCTTGTTAACAAGAAATCTCAAAAAAAAACATTTGAGCTATAGCCCTGCAACTTTCCAGACGGATTCGGGATGATGAGTAGATGAATTGATTAACTTTTGGGAAAAAAATCGATTTTTAGCTCGCCTGTACGAAGTACATGGAGAGCTATTGTTGTCACATCGGATGGCGTGTGCTTGTGCATTTGCATTTGCGTTCCCGTCACACTGCGTTAAAGTTTTTCAAATGCTTATATCTCAACAGTCACTCATCACAGACCACTCATATTTGGAACTCAGGTTGTCTGACTTATTTTAGTCATTGCACATGTTTGTTTTTCACAATTTTTTGTACTTCAAGACACTGATCATTCTACTGCATCTAATCTGGGTCGTCACTGTTTGCCAATGACCCTGATTTTGGCATGCTAACATAAATATTCATCATGATCTTTCTAACTTAACAGGCTGATAAGAATATGCTTATATATAGTATGCCAAAAGATACCACCTCCTTACCAGCCAAAAAAAACTGTACAAAAATGTCACCGCAAAACAGCAGTAAGTTGAGTAACCGCTGTTCTGCGGTCAACTCTTGTTGTGAAAATAATGCAAAACGTGGCAAAAAATGTTGTAACTCAAGAGGTTACAAATATCAAAATAAGTTGCAGAGCTAAGTGAAATTACATTTTGTCATGTTATTTCTTTGGAGATTATAAGTTAATATTCTAAAACACAACCCAGCACAATGACTATTTATGAAAAGAAACAGTTTTTTGCTTCCCCTGTAAAGTTTTCAAAAATACAGTTACCGCAGTTTTGCGGGCAGCCCTCGATTTATAAATGCAATGACTTCAATACCCAATTTCGTAAAATCGTTTGTGGATATAAAAAAGAATGAGTAAAACATAAACAATATACGGCAGACTGCATGCATGGTTGATAACTTTGTTTCTATAATATTTCACGGTGCTGACTCGAAGGCAAACCTATTTTATGTGCTCGCTTTAGCAATGTGAAAACTATATAGAAACAAATTCCATTTATAAACACTAAGGCACAGAAAAGAAAATAATTATCGCCGGCTTTACCACCCAATGAAGTGTCCACTTTATGTGGACCAAACCAGTCACAATGTGGAAACACATGGGACTATATAGAAGGCCCCATGCATGTTTTCTGCATCAACTTATGTCTTCTTAGGCTCGTACAGCGATCGTTCTATAGTCTCGCGATCGTACTTTTCCCCAATGGGTGGCCTGCACGCCCGCCTCTGCTAGGCATCGCAGACCCGATAAGCCTGCTCATAAAGAGCAGGGAGCAGTAAACACCAAATTCGCCACCTCCGTATAATACTTTAAGTAATTTCACCTCAAATGCCTAAAAACAATAACGCAAATTTACAATATGTTTTTTTTTATTACCTCACACAACTATATAACCCCTGTCACGGAGAACTCTGAACATGTTCATGCATATGTCGTTTATATTGCGAATGCGATGATCTGTCAAACTGACTGACCCGTGCATGCGACAATAACCGCTCGTCAGAAATCCTCTGAACCGAGCTAAAGATATTTACAGACTGTGCTTGAAACCAAAATAGTCCAACATTTATGCCTCACTGAGCACTACTGAAATCAATTCCACACTATAACTGAACACAACACAATCAAGTTCGTGCTCATGGCATCAGCACAAGCACGACGCAATTGATCAGACTGCACCTTTGCGCTTTGTAACCATTCGCCAGTTACAGAACACAGCTCAGTTTCAGACCTTTCTCCGAGTCAAAGGTCATAAGTGACTGTTTATAAATTTAAGCGCTAGCTCACACACCTCTGAGTGTTCATAAACTGAAGCTCAATTCATACACACCTCTCACTGTTAATAAATATATACCATCACATAGAAACCGAAAACAGAAAGGTCTTTACTATACACTACACCGCAATTCTATCATTGAGCCGCCAAACCAAGCTGACCTAAAAATGCTCTATCGTACTACTTTCAAATTTAGGTGCGCTGAAGCACAGGACGGGATCTAACATTATCCATCTCGTAACATTAAACAATAAACTGTTATAAACCGAACTAATTGCGAGACATAAACACTTAAGGAGGCGACACGAGGGACATCGCTTTTTATGAAAGGAATATTAACGATATCGAAATCAAAATCATCGCATTTATTATAAATGCTGCATCAAGCACACGTATATAATATAGTTCAATATAAATTCAAAAAACAGGGCTCCGGTATCAGAAGAATTTGCTTAAAAACGACTGATGAAACCATCGAATTAGGTACGTAATGGCGATATTGAATATATTATCCGAATATATAGTCGTCGAGCTGAAAGCTTCATTATCTTCGCATTGCTTTTCTACAGAAAGGGACATAGTGAACTCTCATCCATTAACAAAACAAGAACAAACTGGCAACACACGGTGTGCAATTTGTATCAATCGTTATATCCACTACTTGTCTAAATAAGCTAGTCCCAAACAAATAAAGTGGTGATTGAGTCTCCAATCTCACAGATCATTAAAGATCCGTTTTATACGGGACATACGTTCTGAATGGTTTGATCCTTTGGCAGGAAAGGCTTCACCAAATAAACGAAAATAGCAGACTCTGTTTTATTGAGTCTTTCCATGACCAGTACCGAAATGTGCAACACAGGCCATGCTCTCTAGCACCGGCTTAAGCAGAATTCTATTTTAAAAATGATTCTAAATGAACTCAATGGTTCCAAAGGACCAGCAAACATGTTCTGGACTATGATGATGTACGGTGATACTTTTTACGGCCGCCACGCGGCATAACACCAGCTGCAGTGAAGATAAATAAGCTCTAACTAGTTGGATCCTTTGGAAGCACAAAACTACCAAATACACGAAAATAACAGACTCGAATTTTTTAGTCTGTTCATGACCAGCACTGTTCATTACCAGTGTAGCACAGTGTTGTATGGGTAAATCATCGGATTGTAGATCGAGAGGTAGGTGGTTCAATCCAAGCGCCCGCCAAGTGGTGTGTCCTTAATCAAGAAACTTTTATTATAAACATTGCTTAGTATCGGTTTCTACCCAGGAAAAAAGGGAAAATAAAAGGGCCACATGGAAGGCCCGTACTAGTGCAAAATGTGTTACCCTCTATAAATAAAGTCGATGGTTATTATTATGTTTTGAAATGTGCAGCACCGACCAAGCCCTCTTGCACCTCAATTTTCCAAATTATTCTGAATGAACTAAATGATCCCAAATGACCAGAAAATATCATCTGCACTTTGATGATGTCCAAACTGGAACTTTATAACGTTTCTCTGATAAGTGCATTCACTTTGAGTAAAATGTTCAGGCTTTTTTCTTTAAAATGTCCTTAAATAATTGGCCCATAAAAACTTATACAGTACATACTGTACAGTCCTGTGGGGTATTTCTTGTTTCCAAAGGATAACCCTTTTATAGAACATATCTTTGAAATGATTATTCTTTCACACCAGACAAGGAAATCCGAGATTTTACCCTGGGATACAATTTAATGTTCTGACCCTGTTGTTCCGACCCAAATTCGAACACAATCGGTTTTAGAAATGCACTTGTTGATTACGACCTCGTATGCGCCGTCGTTAAGGTTGACGTCACAGCACGTTACGTGGTGTCACTAATCATGCCTGGAGTGTCGACACAATATGGCGGACGTCGGTAACCGAAGTGACTGCAGCATACAAATCCGCGCTAAGAAATGGAAGGTTTGCAAGAAAAAGAATCCTATATGGGTGTGAGGGGTGGATGGAAAAATCCGTCCCTCGGGATTACTGTCCGGCATCACTCAGCAAGCCTCATGATGCCGGACGATGACCCTCGGGACGGATTTTTCCATCTACCGCTCACACCCATATAAAATTCTTATATTCCTTGGTTTCTAAATGGACTCTGTATATTTATGATTAGGCAAATGCCATTCACTTCAAATTAGTTTATAACTTATGAATATGAAAATGATTTTAAGCTGACACATAGCCATAATATTAACATAAGGCAACAAAGGTGAATAACATGTTTCAAACTGAATAGAGGGTATTGTTTGAAGGTGAAGCGGCAGGTTTAAGCCGTAAAGTTCGTTTTACATAAATCACATAAAACACCAACTGCAACCGCAAAACTATGATCTGCTTAATACCGAATATTAGCCAATAAAATACGACGTTACATGATGACGTCAAACTTCCAACAGTTTATTGCAGCATATACCATCGCAACTTTTATTTCGTTATCCAATCAGATGAAGTACTACATTCGCATGTGCAGTTGAATAAACGTTAATACCTCCAATTCTTTGATGCGAAGAAAGTAGTTACCATTAGCGACGCCCGCTATTTTCAACAGAATGTATGCAGCTGAAAACTAAAAATGCAATGTTCTTATCGGATCAATTTTTTTCTCTGATCTATCCATCTATCTATCTATCTATCTTCTTATACTGAGTCGGTCATATTTGGCCATTACCTCAGTTGGGTGGGTGGCTAAATTTAGAATTTAGCACACACAAAAAATCATCTCTGGATGAGTCCTTAAAACTATTTACAATCCAAACACAGAGGTATCCTAAAACGCATACCTCTGAGTCTCAATCTTATACTGTGCGGTCTTTGAACTCCTCTGCAGTCTTAGCATTCACCGCAGAAGATGGAAGACTATTCCAATGAGGAATAGTTCTAGGGAAGAAAGAGTTTTTCAGGGCATCACTATAGGACTGGTACCTACGATACTGTGAGTTATTTGCTCTTGATGCCCTTGTCCGGGTTGACACTGTGGCAGGGGTCAAATACCTATCCTTGTTAATTGATACTGTACCAGAATGTATCTTGTAGAAGAAGGTTAAGGAGGACTGCTCACGACGGGTCTCCAGGGATGGCCACTCTAGCTCATCAAGCAAGTCACCGACGCTACTTCTATTTCGCTATCGTCTGCAGAACCATCGAGCAGCTGTCCTCTGCACCTTCTCCACCTGCTGAATCTGAGTTTTAACATAGGGATGCCAAATGGGTGATGCATATTCAAGCTCAGGGCGAACCAATGTTTTATATGCAACATCCTTTGTATGCCGAGGTGCAAAAGCCAAATTACGACTAATAGACTATAAGGAATCCTAAGGTCCTAGTTGCTTTAGATGTTATTTCAGAGATATGTTGACCCCAATCAAGATCGTCAGTGATGGTGATACCAAGATATTTGGCGGAGTGAACTTGCTCCAAAGTTTGCTGGTGTAGTGTGTAATCATACTTAATTTGCTTGTCCTGGAGGTGTCGTGACACCCTCATTGAATGGCATTTGGCTACATTGAACTTCATCTGCCAATCTGCTTCCCATTGTGCAAGTCGATCCAGGTCATCTTGTAAAATGTGACAGTCAGAAGGAAAATATATGTCCCTATACATATCGTCTTAGCATCCTACAACATGACGGTAATGAAAGGAGCAGTAAGTGAAAACTCTTACTATTAGGCAGGGTATTTCCTGCTCGTACCTGTTTTATTGCAGGTATTGTCGTGTGCTGTCTAATATACAACAAGTTAATTCCACAGAGAATTTATGTCCCCCGCCTTATGTTCATTTGTGCTGTTAAAACATAAGTAAGTTAACCAGGCAACCATTGGTATCACTTAACACGGTTCGATACCTACCGGGTTCGGCAACATTCCTTCATAAAGATTGAATGTTCATGAAATCTTTTCTAAGGTCATTCTCTCCCTAAAACTGATTCAAGAAGGGCAGTTGTCAGTTTCTGGCGAAAGTATGTGTTCAGTACCGGTTAAATCGCTTATGTATAAGCCTGTCCAGGGAAAGTGTGGATAGGTAAACTGTCCGGCTTGAAAATTACCTAAATAGTGTTGACTGGGCCATTAAACCCAAAAACAAAGAAACAGGAGTGTAATTTAAAAATTCTGTAAAACCCACATGCATATCTTTAGACCATAATTCAAGCAACTTTTATGTTTTCGAATGATTGGTATTAAACTGTAGGAGGAGCTGCGCTTACAAGGTACCTACAGCATTATACTCTTTCATAGAATTGATGCCTGAAAAAAGTATTAGTTAATATGTGAAAAAAGTAAAAAAAAAATAATTGAAGAATTCTGATAAAAGCAGATGCACAACTTCAAACCATGATAAAGACACCTGTAAAATTTCAGAAGGATCGGTATAAAACTGTTCAAAAAAGTTTAAGTTAAAATGTAAAACAGGTGAAAAATAAATAATTCAAGGATTATGAAAAAAGCATATGCACGACTTCAAACCATGACGAAGACACCTCTTAAATTTCATAAGAACCGATTTAAAACTGTAGAAGCAGTTGAGCTCACAAGGTACCTACTACATTATACTCTTTCATAGATTTGATGCATGAAAAAAGTCTAAGTTAAAAATTGTGAAAAAAGTGAAACAAAAAATATTTAAAGAATTATGAAAAAAAGCAAATGCACAACTTCAAACGATTATAAAGACACCTGTAAAATTTCAGAAGGATCAGTATAAAACTGTAGGAGAAGTTGCGCTTACAAGGTACCTACTATGAATTCGGAACCATGCAAAAAAAGTCTAAGTTAAAAATGTGAAAAATGCGAAAACAATTAATTCAAGAATTCTGAAAAAAGCACATGCACAACTTTAAACCATGATAAAGACACCTGTAAAATTTCAGAAGGTACCTACTACAAGCTCGAAACTCCGCACCACGCATCATGCATCACGCACCACGCACAACGCCCCACGGAAAGCCGAATACTGTGTCCCCTCGCTTTTCTTCATAAAGGCGGGGTGGGGTGTGGGGGGGGGGCAATAAAGCGGGTCTTATATAAGTGTTCATGTATTGTTGAATTTTATATAAAAATAAAGTATCTTACATGAATGTTCATGTATTATTGAATTTCATAAAAAAAAATAATAATAAAAATAAAGGCTTTTACATGTATCTCCGTGTATTGTTGGATTATATACAAAATATAAAGGATCTTACATGCGTGTTCATGTATTGTTGAAATTTATACAAAACATAATGGATCCTACAACAGTCATGCATTGTCATGTATTGTTGAATATTATATGAAACATAAAAAGATCTTACATGATTGTTCATGTATTGTTGAATTTAAAATGGCATATAAAGGATATAACATAGGTGTTGATGTATTTTGTGGAGCGCTGTGGTGCAGTGGTAAAGTATCGGACTTGGGATCAAGAGGTACCGCGTTCGATCCCCACAAGCGGCAAGTGTTGTTTCCTTGAGCAAGAGACTTTACTCACATTGCGTAGTACTAGTTTCTACTCAGGAAAAGAGGGCCACATGGAAGATTAGTTTACTAAATGTGTTACCCTCTATAAATAAGGTCGATTATTATTATTAGTAGTAGTAGTAGTATTTATTGTTGAATTTTAAATGATATATAAAGGATATTACATGTGTGTCAATGTTTTAATGAATTTAATATAAAATATAAAGCATATTGTATGAGTGCTCATGCATAATTGATTTTTATATAAAAAAGTATCTTACATGAATATTCATGTAATGTAGAAATATATATACAGTATAAAGGATATTACATGAGTGTTCTGATATTGTTGGATTTAATATAATATATAAACGATATTACATGAGGTTCATGTACTATATATTTCTATATAAAATATAGAAAGTAGAAGTCTAGGCAATGATCAGGAATCGATACAATTAACCCACAGCTCCCATCAAAGACACCAAAGGGAAAGACAGCCTCTGTGGTGTAGTGGTTATGCTACTCGCCTTGTAAACCAAGGGTCGCAGGATCGATCCCGGGCCTCTCCATCAGACTTTCGGATGAGTCTTTAAACCGAGGTCCCGTCTCCGTATGACCTTAGCTGTAAGTGGGACGTAAAACTCAAACGCACTAGCACTCGCACTTTATAAAATATAAGGGATATTACATGAGTATTCATGTATTATTGAATTCTATATAAAATATAAAGGATCTTGCATGAGTGTTTTTGTATTTTTGAATTATATATAAAATATAATAGATCTAACATGAGTGTTCATGTTCTGTTGAATTAATTAAACTCTTTCAATAGTTCATGAGCACGAATACTAGGATCTGTTTATCATATAGCATAAGCAATCGCGACGTCGTTAAGCACGTCGTAAGTGTAACGTTGCGGGGCTTATCTAACTCATTTGCATATAATTCCTCCAGTCCTCCAGAACGGATTACCAAAGTTAAAACATGACGTTATTACATTCTTAGACGCGACGTCATGTGTGTGTGTGAATTCGGGTTTAACGTCGCTTTCAACAATTTGTCAGTCATATCACGACGGTGTCTGGTTGCGATAGGGAGCTCAATGCTCACTTATATAGTACTGCATCACTGAAGTATCATGTCCCAGACACATTACATGATACCACACCCAGTCACATTATCCTGACACTGGGTCGACCAGTCCTAGCTGTACCCCGTAAATGTGAGTGCCAAGCGAGGAGCAGCTAGTACCATTTTTAACGACTTTGGTATGTCGCGGCCCGGGATCGAACCCGTGACCTCCCGTTCCCATCATATGATTAAAAAAAAAACTCCAAGTCTTTAACTAAAACAGACGTCAGAACTTGGCGCTAACCAAATAAAAACGTCTTTGCGGTATAAGCCAGGGAGTATGCAAAGGCTAAGGCCTCTATAATCGGCCTTAATATATTGTAACTCTTCACGTTTGTTGAGTTTTCTTTATGTGTATTTTTCTTCTTACAGGGTGGCGGTTCTTTAGGTGTTATCAATGTCGATTTTGGAAAGGTAAGTACTGGTGACGTGGTCCTTGAAGTCGATGGTGTTGTTGGTGCTTGTGTTGTTGTTATTATCGTTGTCGCTTCCGTGGTAGTTGTCGAAGATGGTGGGGCTGGTGGCTCAGTAGTAGTCGTCGCTATCGTTGTGGTAGCCGCTGTTGTCGTAGGAGCTTGTGTCGTTGTCGATGTTGTTGTCGGTTGTGTCGTTGGAGCTGGTGTCGTTGTTGTTGTTGTTGTCGGTTGTGTCGTTGGAGCTTGTGTCGTTGTCGATGTTGTTGTCGGTTGTGTCGTTGGAGCTGGTGTCGTTGTCGTTGTAGTCGTAGTCGTCATGACTACAAAAAATCAACATTTTTATATGTAAATGCATGCTATAAAAAGAAATCATCATTTTGTTACTGAATATTTGTTCAGTCATGTTACATTGCCTATACATAACTATATCCTGTCTTTCAGACGTTTATCTTACCGAAGACAAAGAGTTGTATAGGTAAGGAGTATTCTAGGACGAAATGTACATTTACAGCCGCAGTTTACCATATCTCACCCCTACCATGGTTTCTGGGCCGCCTGCCAGACTAGCAGTAGAGTCGAGCAGGGTTTAGGACAAAATATATTTTTACAGCTGGCATTTACCAAAACTCGCTCCCCAGCGTTGTTTCTGCGATCGGCAGCGTCCTGTGACAACTTTCCCCTAGAGGTTTTAGCGGTGCTTGGACAGCCCCATCATCGTAAACAACAAACAAACAGAGCAATTCTTTCCTTTAAGATCAGTCCTTATTAAATGTAAACAAGATAAAGGTTCCTTTTAAAAGGAAAGGCTTGCCTGGTTTTAAGGGTACTGTTCCTGGTGTAAATGTAGCCATATTGCCGCCACATGGATGTACGAGTTGATGTAGATGAAAGTACTGGTGAGGAAGCAAGTTGCACTGTTCTTGTTAATGGGACATAGACTTTTGATGCAGTGTACTCAAAGGCAATATATGGTTTATCTACACATTGGAATGGACAAACCCATTAGGTGTCAATTTTCTATGTGGCACTACCCTGACATTTATTTGAAGAAATATTTCAATGTTAAGGTAACTGAGGCATTGACATGTGACCCAATGATCACATTCTCACTTTTGACCAACTATGATAGTAAGGGATCATTGTGATGACCCTGTTTTATTGAAATTTGCTCAGTAGTATCTGAATAGTAGTTTGAAGAAGACATTGTTAGCAGACAGACAGGAGGAATAATGGACTTATGGGGCACGGACGATATGCAATTTGGCAAGTTGAAATGGACAAACAAAACAAAATAAATGTCCCTAACAGATTTATGAGAGACAATAATGTGGTAGAACACATCATACATAATGTTTGTTTTGCTAGGTTTTACGCCCGTTCAACAATCTTTCAGTCATATACAGGCGAGTAGTTTCCTATCCATCGTTCCTGGAAAGTACCAGTACTAGACTCAGATCCTCCGACACAAACTACCAAATGTTCTCACATAAACGATCATGGCCGGTAGCGGGGCTCGAACCCATGACCCTCCAGTGATTACAAGTCGGCGACCTTAATCACTGGACCACGGAGGCGGTCTTCCATACATACTGAGTATACATTCATGTCATGTGGCCAGTAAACATGTAATTGTTTGGTGACGACACAAATATACATACAAGGGAGTATAAGACATTGAATGTTAACATCTTTTATTAGCAAAGTAAAAATATTATAAACAAGAGACAACCAAAGTAAACAATGTTACCAATGTTAACAGTTTTTATCTGAAAGTCTAAAAAGAAATAAACAGTATAAAGCTATTTAAGTGATGAATATAAATTGGGGGTTCTGGGGCACTTAGCCCCACATATGGGATTCAATGGGAAGCCCCGCATGTGAACGAGTACATTGTGTGGGGCTATTCTAGTTCATTGAGCAATGCAAAATCTATTTATAGCATATAGGATTTTCCCATGGAATTTCCAGAATCAATTATAAATGCATTGAATTGTAATATGACCTTAATTGGAAACAAATTTTCAGCTACAAGTTATTTCCATTAAATCGACTTGGTTATATGTTGTGGATAGTTGTTGTGAATCTATGTTTTGTATTCTTTCCCTTGTGATGTTGTGGGTTTGAGATGGAATGTAATTGCATCAGTTCCAGTTCGTTATTCTTCTCATTTTTAAACATGTCACAAGCTCATTTTCCGACCAGTGAAGTGTAGTCATTTGAATTGACTATTGTTAAAAGACGTATATAAAACATGTCTCCTAGTGTTTAACTCTCATTCTTAATAATGTCGTGGAAGGAGCATTTGGAAAATATTTATTTTGATCTGAAAAGCCCCATAAGCTATGCGGGGCCTACCAAGATATACAGATATCTTAAAACGGATGGACGATATAAAGTTGGATTACATGCCATCAGAAAATGGCTCCAAGACATCGACGCCTATAGCCTCCAACGTCCTCTGAGACACAAATTCAAGATGAGAAGAGTAATCGCCCAAGGAATAGATGCATTGTGGGATATTGATCTGGCAGATGTGTCTAATCTTGCGAAATACAATGATGGGACACGATACCTTTTAGTAGCCATCGACGTGTTTTCAAGGTACTTGTGGGTCGAGACTTTGCAGAATAAATACCACCAATCAATCATCAAAGGTTTGCAAACTATTTTCAAGATGGGTAGAGTACCAAATGAGATTCGGACAGACAAAGGAAGTGAATGGAAAAATAAATGGGTGACAGCCTTTCTGAAGAAACATAACGTGCATCATTATGTCACACAGAATACAACCAAAGCCAACTACAGCGAAAGAGTTATTCGAACTCTTAAGGCCCAGATGTATAGTTATTTCACCCACAAGAGAACATACCACTACCTAGACGTGCTAAACGATATAACGAGGAACTATAATAACCGACCACATCTCTCCCTAGATGGAAAATCTCCCAGTGATATAAACAAATCAAATGAAGCAATAACATGGCAACAAATATATATGGGAACAATGAAGCCAAACCGTGGACGATCAAACATAAAATGTAAGCCCGTCAAGCCATTCAAATTCAGGAAAGGTGACTTTGTAAGGATTTCGAGTAATAGACATACTTTTCAACGTGATTATCAACAGAAATGGACAGAGGAGATTTTCAAAGTTCAAGCTAGATACTTGCGACAGGGAATTCCAGTCTATAAATTAGTGGATTATGACAACGAAATCATCGACGGAACATTTTATCAAAGTGAGCTGCAGCGAGTAAGCAAACGTGACGTTTTCAAAGTAGATAAAATACTGAAGCGTCGCAAGAGAAAGGGCATCTCGGAAGTGTTTGTGTCATGGTTGGGTTACCCAAAGAAATTCAATACATGGATTACAGAAACGGATCTGCAGGCTATATAAAAGCGTCAGAATCGGTTCATTACAATCAGTTGTCAAAAAGCTGTCATGGAGAAAAAAATGGGATTCAATGGGAAGCCCCACAGGTGAACGAGTACATTGTGTGGGGCTATTGGAATTGCTTGTGCAATACGGAATCTAATTATAGCGCGTGAGAATTGTCACAGGTTATCAATTTATGGGATCTAGGATGATACATGTTCAAACTGGAGTACTATCCCTTTCCAAAAATCTATAGTCACCATTATTTTCCCCTAAAGATAGTTTTTCATTACATGTTCAGACATGTTGCAATAAATATAGCAAATCGGAAATTCCCTTGTCTACCTTTATAAATGATAGCTCAGTATTGTAATTGTCATTCAACAATCTACCGCAAACGCGACAACTTGTTATTAATTTATTTGACTGAAGTTTATCATTGATCGCTAAATTTTGTCATCTGCTGCTATACAAGGCTGTTAGTACAGGTAAGATAAAATCCTAGATCTTATTTACATACTATAAACATTATAGCTGTAGTAAATTTTCATTTATACCTTTCAGTTTTTTGCGCAAAAAAAAGAAAGAAAGAAAAGAAAACGATAGTATATCTTGAATTGGTAAACATCAATTTAACCGCGCGAAGCGTCACACCTATGGACAGATAATACAGATTAAATACTCAAGTATTGTACTAAAGGAGTTACCTCAGTGCACTTAGCCCCACATATGGGATTCAATGGGAAGCCCCGCAGGCGAACGAGTACATTATGTGGGGCTATTGGACTTTGTTGTGCAATTTCAATCTATTTATAGCCTAGGGGAATCCCAAAGAAAAGCCCTATTTTGTTTTAGTCATAAATCACAAGTTTTAAAATCAAATCGTAATTAAAATGAATAGCTAATGTATAATCCGTTTACAGTTCGTATTAATTTCGTCTAACATGTCCAAACATGTCATAAGTAACTTTGTATTTTTCAATGAGCGGTTATAGTGCATGTCTGCACCTGTCTAATCTATAAACAGGTATAAAAAGTACCACGGAATTTCCCACTGTAGCCTATAAAAGCGTCATCACTCAATCAAGTGTCCCATTTATCAGCTTGTAATCAATACGAAAATACCTCTATTTACCTGTATAGGACAGAGAAATATCTTAATCGATATGAGTCGTCTGCTACAAATTTGACAGGTAACTAAAATCTGATTATATTAAAATAAGTTTATTCTAAATACAGTGTACTGACGAGAGTATTGACAAAAAAGAAAATATCTGTTCAAAATACCGGTACAAATAACCTGAACGTACATAACAGAAGTAGTTTCACGGGAGAAGACTGATATTTCACTTAAAAGTTATTAGGGTGACAGTTACATTACTTGACTATGTCATGATTTAAGAAAAAGAAAAAAAAACCATCAAATCTATTGGTTTTAAACCCGAGTGAAATAGTGTTTTTTTCTATCAACAAATGGAAGGTATATCCACTGTTGAAGAGCTTAATGTGTGGGCGTCTCAGCGCGGCCTTATGAATGACGACCTTGTCAATTCGAGACGAGTGCAACTGATGGCAGATGAGATCAACAATCAAAGTGAAAACGATGAAAATGTCTGTAATACATGTTGCCGCCGATTTCGAGAGAAAAAGCATCTTCTACGTCATAATAGAACTGTTCACACAGAAGCAAAAGACTATGCTTGTACCGTCTTTAGTGCTCAGTTCAACCGAGCAGACAGCCTGAGACGACATTCCCATATCCATCTTAGGAAGAGAAAATATGGTCATGACAACAACGATTCTCATCCGGCCAAGCAGTGTAGGCTAAGCTGCCATACAGAGTCTTCAGTGCCTTTCGAGGCAAACAGTGCAAAGACCAAACATCAAGGACATGACTGCAACGAACATGATATACATTCAGCAAAACAAAGCAATCGCCCAGCGTTGCGTGAAGTAGCAAGTAATGTCACGTTAGAAAAGTGCATTTGGTGTACTCAAAACAAAGTTTTACTACCTAATAAGAAGTTTTGCACCACCTGTGCCGACCAAGGAAGAGAGTGTAAGTGGTGTCATCGACCATTGCCTGAACGATTCTACAGTATGAGGACAGACGTCTGTGACAGATGTGTAACAGGACAACAAAATTTTTCAAACCGACAGCAACACGGTGGTGGAAAAGTTAATGCCTTGGAAGAGACAGCGCAGAGTGAAACTCTACACCCCAACCCTGGAAACATTTGGGACATTCTTCAATTCTTTGTAGACAATAAACAGCAAATCGAGAATATTCTCAGTGATCGACTTCTTCACGCTAAAGGTATGAAATGGTTTATGACTCTGTTCGTTAAGTTTGTAAAATATAACCAGAATAACGAAGCCGTATACGCTGAGCCTACATTTAGATCACTTTCACTCGCTTGTAAAAATATGTCGCAGATCAAAGAGCAAATGGCAGAGGCTTTTCAGCACCTTCATAATTCATACCAAAATTTTGAACGCGACGGGAGTGGCTGGTCCATTGATAAAATTTTGAAACTGGAAGTGAATACAGTTGAGTTTGTGCCTCTTGAAGGTAGTAGCTATATACCTCTGCCAGCGAATATTCAAAAGAAAAAAGCCATTCTTAACATACAAAATAATGACCACAAATGTCTTCTGTGGTCAGTGTTGGCATCTCTACATCCCGTTAGTCGCACTGATACCCCAAAACGAGTGTCCAATTACCTTCAGTATGAGCAGGAGTTGAACACAAATGCCATGGACTTCCCAACACCGTTAAATCAAATACCAGAATTCGAAGTAAAGAACAACCTCTCTATAAATGTATTTGGTCTCGAAAAGAATGAAGTATACCCATTGCAAATAACCAAGAACACCAACATGCCACACCATGTCAACCTGCTTTTGTTTTCAAAGGGCGATACGAGACATTATTGTCTTGTGAAAAACCTAAACAGACTTCTAGGTGATAGAACATCCCATAAAGGCCAGTCATTTTACTGTAACTATTGTTTGCATGGTTTTTCAGCTTCAACTCTTTTAAAAGAACATATCCCGTATTGCTCTCCTCATGGCCCACAAAAACTGAGCTTTCCGAAGTCAGAAGAACAGCAATGGGTGTACTTCAATCACATTCACAAACAACTAGAAGTCCATTTTGTCATTTACGCCGACCTGGAAAGTTTCGTCGAGCCTGTAAGCACTTGCCAGCCAGATCTCAGTTTCTCGTCTACACATGTATATCAAAATCACGAGCCTTCTGGATTTTGTTATTTGGTGAAATGTACTAGCAATGAATTATCAAAACCAGCACACGTGTACAGAGGTCCGAATGTCATAGATATTTTTTTCCAAAGTCTGTTTGAAGAAGAACAAAATATATGCGACATTTTGAGCAAATTTGAACCTCTGAAGTTGAGCACTGATGAGGAAAAATTATTCCAAGAAGCAACAACATGCCACATTTGTGAGAAAGAACTAGGCGCTGACAAAGTACGAGATCACATGCATTTGCCACCATATACCTATCGTGGAGCTGCGCATGCGCATTGTAACTTAGACTTTCAGTTCAGGCAGGGAAAACGATCACAAAATTCAAAGTTTTATATTCCGGTCATCTTTCACAATTTGAGAGGCTATGATTCGCATCTCTTGATGGAATCTGCTGGTAAAATGTCAAAAGGGAAAAAGCTGAGCGTCATTCCTAACCATAGCGAAAAGTACCTTTCATTTTCCGTCGGCAATCTGAGATTTATTGACTCTTTACAGTTTTTAAATGAATCCCTAGATAAGTTAGTACGAAATCTGTCAAAAGAAGGTGTATCGAAATTTGAAACGCTTGCAAGCCATTTCCCAGATAAAGAGAAATTTGATTTGCTCTTACGCAAAGGAGTATATCCTTACGACTATGTGTCGTCGCCTGAAATATTCAACGAAACTTGTCGGCCCCCTAAGTGCGAGTTCTACAACAAATTGTCTGATACAGAAGTATCTGAAGCTGATTACCAGCATGCTCAACAAGTTTGGAAGATGTTTAGTATGACAAACTTTGGCCAGTATCACGACCTATATCTGAAAACAGACGTAATTCTGTTAACGGACGTGTTCGAAAACTTCCGGCACATGTGTCTAACATACTACCGGCTTGATCCAGCCCATTATTACTCTTCTCCTGGGTTGGCGTGGGAAGCCATGTTGAAAATGTCAGAAGTTAAACTACAGTTACTGGATGATATTGACATGGTCTTAATGATTGAGAGTGGAATGCGAGGCGGAATTTCCATGGTAACAAAAAAGTATGCCAAAGCAAACAATCCACTCGTACCCGATTATGACCCAAGCAAACCAAACACGTGGTTGACCTACTTGGACATGAATAATTTATATTCTAGTGCCATGTCGGTACCGCTCCCCGAAAAAGACTTCTACTGGTTAAACGAAAACGAAATTGACCAATTAGATATCTTGAATCTGCCCGATGACTCAGACACGGGTTTCATCCTTGAAGTGGATCTTGACTATCCAGCTTCCTTACACGAGAATCATAATGACTATCCCATGGCAGTTGAATCATTCAAAGTTACATACTATCGCCTTATACCCTTAAATTAGGCGAATCTTTGAAACTGAAGCATAAAGATGCCACGAAACTCGTGCCAAATTTACATCATAAGACAAAATATATTCTTCACTTTCGCAATCTTAAGCAATATATGTCTCACGGCCTACAATTAAAGAAATACACCGCGCAATAGGTTTCACACAATTGCCTTGGTTAAAGTCATACATTGATTTCAATACAGAAAAGAGGAAAAATGCCCACAATGACTTCGAGAAAGAAGACTTTTTTAAACTGATGAACAATTCCGTGTTCGGGAAGACCATGGAAAAATGAGAAAACGTGTTCACGTTGAACTGGTTAACAATGCTAAACGCTTAAGAAAACTGTCTGCAAAGCCTAACTTTGAGCGCTTCAAGATATTTAACAAAGACCTAGTGGCCGTTAATCTTAAGAAAGTGAACATTGTACTCAACCGTCCAATCTACGCTGGATTTTGCATCTTAGACATATCAAAAACGTTCATGTACGCATTTCACTATGACTACATGCAAGCCAAGTACGGTTCTAAGGCGCGTCTGTTATTCACTGACACAGATTCCCTTTGCTATGAAATAGAAGTAAAAGACTTGTACGAAGAAATATTTAAAGATAAACATCGTTTTTACACGAGCAATTACGAAAAAAGTCACTATTTGTACGACAGCACCAATAAGAAAGTTTTAGGAAAAATGAAAGATGAGTGTGGCGGTGCTGTAATCGAGGAGTTTGTAGGGCTCAGGCCAAAAATGTACAGTTTGAAGTATGGTGATCAAGAGAAAAAAACGGCTAAGGGAGTAAAAAAAATGTGTCATAGAAAAACAACTGAAACATGAGGCCTTCCGCGCTTGTCTTGCTAATCAGAGTGATATGCGGCATCAAATGAACATGATACGAAGTTATGGTCATCAGGTATACAGCGTCACAGTCAACAAAACCAGTCTGAGCCCTTATTGGGACAAACGCTTTGTTTTGGAAAACGGCATAGAATCATTAGCTTTTGGAAATAAGAGAATATCAGAGTCATAAATCATTCATATCTACATGTCCAATATCGCCTGATGTACATTCTGATCATGTAATTTACCTTGCTGCTGACTAATACTGATAAATATTGTTGTTATAATTAAATACAATACAGTTGTAACGTCTTATGTTTGCTTCATTCTGCCATAGGACATTTCAGGTAAACAACCTTGCAAAACAACCTTGCGATTCTCCCAGTTAAAGGATACAACAATAGAACGATCAAAATGTTATAACACAGCCATTAAAAACTGCTCTCGCCCTTGCGAGATAATTACGACTGTCAAAAACGACATTAAAAAGAAAACAAACAAAATGTTTCGTAACAGACATTAGAAAGCAAAACTAAACAACCATCATCAGAACTACCGCATTTGAACTGCCAATACCATAACCTAGCCATGAGACCAGGGCTTAAGGAATGTAATTAAGGTCTATTTTTGAGCTCTCAAACCATTATTATCAAGTCTCACAAAATTTGGTGTTCCGTCTCCAAACTGACCTAAATTGTGTTGGTGGGTACGTAAAATATCAATGCAAACAAATGCTTTATCAAGATGACTTGATTGGGAACTTTCCTGAGTGCACGTTTCTTATTCGTTATCAGTTCCTGGTCAATGCAATTTGGTGTGACTTTACAAAGGGCCGTAGATTGTTCTATTCTTTGATTTTATCAAATGTGAATGGTATTTGCTCACATACTAATTGCAAGCATGACAGCGTGAATGATGACATAACAGCACAGTTTTGCTATACACATTTAATTATGTATACATTTTACTACATTTAATTACAGCATGATAATACAACAAACATGAAAATAGCAACCATAAGGGTACATGAGTTTATGGAGTCTATACAATAGTATAACTATATTTTATTTTCCCACAATTAAAGGCCGTCTTTCTCATTCTGAACTGACAACATCGTCATCATCATCATCGTCATCATCACCATCGTCATCAGCAGTCTCCTCTGTGTCACTTTCATCGCTATCGGACTCTTCTGCTTCGAGTAACTCATCAAATTTTCTCTTTTTACTATTTTCTGCACGTGATATGGCCTGATTTAGATACAAATGTTTCTTTTCCATCAAGCTCTTAACAGCATCCGTTATTTCCTTATGCAGCTGACTATGTTTCAGTTTCATCTCTGTTCTCAAAAACTCTTTATAGTCTCTTATAAACACGTTTCTATCTTTGGAAAGCATCTGTTCTTTTGCTTCCCTGCGTGCTTCTTTCTCCGAAACATCCTCCTTGTCCATTATGGACTGCACTTTTTGCTCAAACTGCTTATGCGTTTCATCATAAACCTTATCAATAAGGCTAGAGAATCCAGAATCATCAAACTCCAAGTCACTGTCGTTTGCTTCCTCGGGATCAGTCTCTGTTGCAGAATCATTGTCTTCATCCATGGGACAGCCTCTTTTAACATGTTTTTGAAGGTCGTATAATGTGGAGAATAGCAGTCCACATTCACTGCAGGATGGAAAAGTGTTTAACTGATCGGCTATTGGATGCCTTGTAGTATGTATTTCGTTGGATCTGAGCGTTGGTCTAGAATAATCCATTGGTTCATAATAATATCCTTTTGGATATTTGGAGAAACCGTCTGTCATTTCTCTGTTCATGTTTGCACACTGGCTATCAAAAAGCAGAATGAGAAATACTTTTGAGCACAGGTCTTTTATAGTCGCTCTCTGCGGAAGGTTGCAAAGCGAAAATATTTTGAACAAGTCGCTTCGATTCTGGTGTGTCCTGCTTTAAGTCAATTAACAGGTATCCATATGGTTTGCTCACAGCATCCTTATATACTTCCAGGGACTTCTTCCAGTTTGTGCCATACATTTGACGAAATAATATAGAAAGTTGCTGACTGTCCCTAGGATTTTTG
This sequence comes from Lucinisca nassula, assembly GCA_963580285.1. Classification (NCBI taxonomy): domain Eukaryota; kingdom Metazoa; phylum Mollusca; class Bivalvia; order Lucinida; family Lucinidae; genus Lucinisca; species Lucinisca nassula. The sequence goes on from OY757024.1 coordinate 116,957,904, forward strand.
AAAACGACCAGGTACTGGCAGTTTAAACTCATAGTCCTAGTTCCTTTAGCTTTATAGAAAATATTCTGAAGCAAACATACAACACTTAAGTTTCTATGATGGGCGCCTTCTGTGAAAAGATCGCATACATCCTCGTGAGTTGTTGCAGATTTCATAAGGTCATCAATTATAATCAAGGTGGGAAATCGTATGTCTAAGAAAGTCTCGTCTTTCACATTTGTCGGTATTCCATCCATAAATTCAACACCTGGAACAGTCTGCTGTAATTCTGTGTATAGCGGTTGCCATCTTTTGTATAACCAGATTATTCTCGCTGGTGGAGGCGATATCATTGTCATAGCGTTTTCTAATAGCCGTTTCACCCACGTCGATTTGCCACTCATCGTTGGTCCCGCCAAAATCGCCGTGAACGGGTGCTTGAATATAAATCTCTCAGTATTTAAATCTGTCTTTGGAACATGGTAAGTTTTTCTCCGATACATATCGTCAGGAAAGCGTTTCATCAGCGACGAAGAATATGTTTCAGACATAGCGATTGGTTGTGTTGATAGTTGATACAATCCATTTCCCCGTGGTGGTGGTGGTGGTGGTGGTGGTGGATACGCTTCATTTCCTTGTGGTGGTGGTGGTGGTGGATACGCTTCATTTCCTTATGGTGGTGGTGGTGGATACGCTTCATGTCCTTGTAGCGGTGGTGGTGGTGGTGGTGGATACGCTTCATTTCCTTGTGGTGGTGGTGGTGGTGGTGGATACGCTTCACTTCCTCGTGGTTGTGGTGGTGGTGGATACGCTCCTTTGCCTCCAGCGGTCGGAGGTTGTGTCGTTCCTGGTGGTGGTAGTAATTGACACACAGTATCCATATCTCTTAAAGATTTAGTCATTCCTTCATTATATGGTAGAACGCCCCTGTGGGCAACTTTCAAATGTCGCTTTAACGCGTCAGATCTAGAATATATTCTGTTACACAGAGAACAAGATGTTTTCTCCATGACAGCTTTTTATCAACTGATTGTAATGAACCGATTCTGACGCTTTTATATAGCCTGCAGATCCGTTTCTTTAATCCATGTATTGAATTTCTTTGGGTAACCCAACCATGACACAAACACTTCCGAGATGCCCTTTCTCTTGAAAACGTCACGTTTGCTTACTCGCTGCAGCTCACTTTGACAAAATGTTCCGTCGATGATTTCGTTGTCATAATCCACTAATTTATAGACTGGAATTCCCTGTCGCAAGTATCTAGCTTGAACTTTGAAAATCTCCTCTGTCCATTTCTGTTGATAATCACGTTGAAAAGTATGTCTATTACTCGAAATCCTTACAAAGTCACCTTTCCTGAATTTGAATGGCTTGACGGGCTTACGTTTTATGTTTGATCGTCCACGTTTTGGCTTCATTGTTCCCATATATATTTGTTGCCATGTTATTGCTTCATTTGATTTGTTTATATCACTGGGAGATTTTCCATCTAGGGAGCGATGTGGTCGGTTATTATAGTTCCTCGTTATATCGTTTAGCACGTCTAAGTAGTGGTATGTTCTCTTGTGGGTGAAATATCTATACATCTGGGCCTTAAGAGTTCGAATAACTCTTTCGCTGTAGTTGGCTTTGGTTGTATTCTGTGTGACATAGTGATGCACGTTATGTTTCTTCAGAAAGGCTGTCACCCATTTATTTTTCCATTCACTTCCTTTGTCTGTCCGAATCTCATTTGGTACTCTACCCATCTTGAAAATAGTTTGCAAACCTTTGATGATTGATTGGTGGTATTTATTCTGCAAAGTCTCGACCCACAAGTACCTTGAAAACACGTCGATGGCTACTAAAAGGTATCGTGTCCCATCATTGTATTTCGCAAGATTAGACACATCTGCCAGATCAATATCCCACAATGCATCTATTCCTTGGGCAATTACTCTTCTCATCTTGAATTTGTGTCTCAGAGGACGTTGGAGGCTATAGGCGTCGATGTCTTGGAGCCATTTTCTGATGGCATGTAATCCAACTTTATATCGTCCATCCGTTTTAAGATATCTGTATATCTTGGTAGGCCCCGCATAGCTTATGGGGCTTTTCAGATCAAAATAAATATTTTCCAAATGCTCCTTCCACGACATTATTAAGAATGAGAGTTAAACACTAGGAGACATGTTTTATATACGTCTTTTAACAATAGTCAATTCAAATGACTACACTTCACTGGTCGGAAAATGAGCTTGTGACATGTTTAAAAATGAGAAGAATAACGAACTGGAACTGATGCAATTACATTCCATCTCAAACCCACAACATCACAAGGGAAAGAATACAAAACATAGATTCACAACAACTATCCACAACATATAACCAAGTCGATTTAATGGAAATAACTTGTAGCTGAAAATTTGTTTCCAATTAAGGTCATATTACAATTCAATGCATTTATAATTGATTCTGGAAATTCCATGGGAAAATCCTATATGCTATAAATAGATTTTGCATTGCTCAATGAATAAGAATAGCCCCACACAATGTACTCGTTCACCTGCGGGGCTTCCCATTGAATCCCATATGTGGGGCTAAGTGCCCCAGAACCCCCAATTTATATTCATCATTTAAGGTGAATCTTAATCTTGATAAAAACTGGACCAATTGACTGTCAGTACGCCGTAAACTTTGCTCATTTATTGGTGGCAGTACCTTCAATATAACTAGAGCTGTCAGTGGAACTGACTAGCGCCCCGGCAGCGCTATCAGAGGAGTAGGAAAATGTTGATGTTAAAAAACTATAAAGAACAAGGAAATGAAAGAACGTAGCTCAAAGAATCATTTTGAACATGATAACTCGGTTTTAGAAACCAACCTGGGTTTTGAGCACAACACATCCTCTCATGATGATAAACAATACTGTCAAGTTATTCTAAAACCAATCCAGCAATAAGAAAGATATTGATCGGACACGATAAAAAAAGACACAGCAGTTCAGTTGACCTACTCTAGTTAACACTTCTGACGTCAGGAATCTACCCTATAAAACTTCAACACTAGAAAAAGTGTCCATAGGATCCGGATGCGACCGCCATATTCATAAAAAATATTACAAATATACTTCAAATCAATCATAAATATATGCATGAAGGGCAGATAATCCGAAAACCAAAAATGCAAGAGTTGTCTTCCTTGATCATGACACATCGTCTCAGTGTGATGAATGCACCTGTGAAGTTTCATGAATATATTCCATACGGTTTTGGAGTTATGGCCCGGACACGGTTAACTATACGGTACTAAGTCAAGGGCAGATAGCCCAAAAACCAAAAACGCAAGAGTTGTCTTCCTTGTTCATGACACATCGTCTCAGTGTGATGAATGCACCTGTGAAGTTTCATGAACATATTCCATACGGTTTAGGAGTTATGGCCCGGACACGGTGTACTATATGGTACTAAGTCAAGGGCAGATAATCCGAAAACCAAAAATGCAAGAGTTGTCTTCCTTGTTCATGACACATCGTCTCAGTGTGATGAATGCACCTGTGAAGTTTCATGAATATATTCCATACGGTTTAGGAGTTATGACCCGGACACGGTTTACTATATCGTACAAAGTCAAGGGCAGATAATCCAAAACCCAAAAATGCAAGAGTTGTCTTCCTTGATCATGACACATCGTCTCAGTGGGATGAATGCACCTGTGAAGTTTCATGAATATATTCCATACGGTTTAGGAGTTATGGCCCGGACACAGTTTACTATATGGTACTAAGTCAAGGGCAGATAATCCCCAAACCAAAAGTTCAAGAGTTGTCTTCCATGTTCATGACACATCTTCTCGGTTTGATGAATGCACCTGTGAAGTTTCATGAATATATTCCATACGGTTTAGGAGTTATGGCCCGGACACGGTTTACTATATGGTACTAAGTCAAGGGCATATAATCCAAAAACCGAAAATGCAAGAGTTGTCTTTCTTGTTCATGACCCATCGTCTCAGTGTGATGAATGCACCTGTGAAGTTTCATGAACATATTCCATACGGTTTAGGAGTTATGGCCCGGACACGGTGTACTATATGGTACTAAGTCAAGGGCAGATAATCCGAAAACCAAAAATGCAAGAGTTGTCTTCCTTGTTCATGACACATCGTCTCAGTGTGATGAATGCACCTGTGAAGTTTCATGAATATATTCCATATGGTGTAGGACTTATCGCCCGGACACGGTTTACTATATGGTACTAAGTCAAGGGCAGATAATCCAAATACCAAAGATGCAAGATTTGTCTTCCTTGTTCATGACATATCGTCTCAGCGTGATGAATGCAACTGTGAAGTTTCATGAATATATTCCATACGGTTTAGGAGTTATGGCCCGGACACGGTTTACTATATGGTAATAAGTCAAGGGCAGATAATCCAAAAACCATAAATGCAAGAGTTGTCTTCCTTGTTCATGACACATCGTCTCAGTGTGATGAATGCACCTGTGAAGTTTCATGAATATATTCCATACGGTTTAGGAGTTATGGCCCGGACACGATGTCGGGACGGACGGACGAACGAACGGACGGACAGGGGTTAAACTTAATGCCCTTCTGCTATTCTCCGAATAGGCGGGGGCATAAAAACCCATCGAGTTTTGACCTTCGAGTGAATTGTAGACTGCTGCACAGATGATTTATGAATGTGGTCAGATAAACTGTATTGACGGTAGTGCTGTGTAGTCCGTGGCCTGGTGGATAAATTCGCTTCGGTATTTCGTTAAACTTTCGCACAGAAACGAGAGCTATTTCACTAGACCATCTCTCACTAAACTGGTACCCTGTATTCTATTAAAATATGCGAAACCTATTGAGCTATAGGGTGAGGGATCCTGAACACCGGAAAAAGCTGACTGTATCTCTTAATTTTTGCTTTAAAAAAAAAAAACACCTGAGCATCCAAAATAACATAGAAAGAGAAGTCTAAATCCGGGACCACATTTCCAATCTAAATGGCGTCGCTGCAAGCCAAAAATGCTTTATTTTCAAATTATTTATATTTGCTGCAAGTTTGCATTACGCGGATGCCTATTGTGCGGATTAACCCCTTTTTTGTACCAAATGGAATATTCCTCCTTATATATAGCAGGGGTCCATTTCAAAATTTAGGGGCGCCAGTTTGTGTTTTCTTCAAAATCTATTTGGACTGGCTGAACGTTTTGCAAACAGTGTAGGCCCTGATCAGACGCCGCGTTCTGCGGCGTCTGATCTGGGCCTGCACTGTTAGCCAACTACCCATTTTGGGGTCTCCGGTACAAATTGGGTAAAGCGTTACGCCTATGTCCAGTCTCTCCTTACCTGCGCACGTTAAACCAATGAATGTACTATTGTCTACTGAATTCATGGTGTCACATTCGTGTAAAGTACATGCACTGGATTCATCTGACCACGTGATCCCCCTACACCCTGTCGTATCCAGACAATGAGATAAACACCTGTCCTCTGTATCCAGGGTAACGCCACTGTATGAGATAGCATTACACGTTCCCGCCATCATATCATGTCTGGTCAATTCCAGTTCTAAGCAGTCTAGGGAAAGAAAAACAACATTACGAAAAGACGCCTATACAAATACATTGTAAACGTAACCGCCGAAAACAAACGAACAGTTTCAGATGAAAAATTGTGATATTTTTATTTCTGCTTAAAATATGAAGTGTGGGTACTCGTTTGAACCGCCTCATTGAGGCGGTTCAAACGAGTAACCACAATCTATATTTTGGGCAGAAATAAGAAAAGATCACATTCTTTTATTTTTCAGCTTAATATGTTTTGCTTTTTTGGCGGTAAAATTTACCATGGATTGTATAGGCGTGTTTAAGTAATGTGCATTTAGTGTTAATGAAATAAATTTAAGCCGGCAATGAGATGTTTGCGAACTGTAAAGAATCAGATCAGTCTACATATCCCACCACTTTGATACAGCTGACGTTTACCTCTGATCTGGATCTACACTGTTTGCTTAAAAACATTCATTTTTGTAAAATTTGCCACAAACTAAAACAAACCTGACACCCCTTCAATTGGAAATGGACCACTCGATTACCAGGTGGAAGATTCCATTGTCATATATGGATTAAATTAGTTATTGGTTCGATTGTTTATCAATCGACCCAAAGTTATAATGACAAAACCTCCATTAGTGCTTGAGTCCACGTGACTATCACTGATTTGTATTTGTTTGATTTGAGGTTTAACGTCCCCGTCAACACTGTAAAGGTCATTTTGGAGACGTTGCGTCCAATTTTGTGGGACTTTTACCCGACATTGAAATGAAATGACATCCCAAGCCCTGTCGCCCAATGAAACCAATAGAGTTTATTAGCATGGACGGTCCGCCTCGCACCGCGGTTCCTGGACAGGCTTAGATCCTGTAAGCGGTTTACCTGTACTAGTGTGCGGGCCGGATTCAGCTCTGCGTGGAAGCATCATGCAGCCCATATATTTCTTCAAGCCCCTATGGGCGGGGGCAAAATCACTGATTTGTAGGAAATCCGTGTAACTTATTTATAGAATTTTGTCGTGGAGAGTAAAAGGGCTATCTCTATAATCAGGGCTGGAATCATGGTTTGGGCTCGGCGGCAAACAGGGTAGACCCACGTCAGACGCAACAGTATAGACCCAGATCAGACGCCGCAGGAATTTAGGTGTCAGACGCTGAAAAACGCAGCGTCTGATGAGGGTCTTCTCGATTTACTTACAGTACAGGAATTTAAGGGTTAAACGAAACAGTCTAAGTCCCCGATCAGGCCCATTTTCCCAATCTACACTCAGAGTCAATCGACCCACCAGTACCCTCAGTGCTTTGATTTTAATTCTTGACGGGGAACATCGGCTCTGATTCGGCGCCTGAGAGCAACATTTGCCAGAGCATCAGGCGAGGGATTATATCCGTTCCAGGTGGTGAATGTGAATCCATGTTCCCCGTCGATTTAAACTAAATTAACGAATTTGTTATACTGCAAACATTTTCTCGAGATGTGTACAATATTGCAAGTGCTAAACATATTTAGGTGACGTCATAAACATCATATTAACAAGTCTGTGAAATGAACACCACTCTAAACCCCAATTTATATAGAGAAAACGGGGGTTTATATGGGGTACACATTATTTTGCTTATTTCTGCTCCAAAATATAGGTTGTTGGTACTCGTTAGAACCGCCTCATTGAGGCGGTTCTAAAGAGCACCCACAAACTATATTTGGAGTATAAATCAGAAAAATATCACATCTTTTCATCGGAAAAGTAGCCACATTGATAATATGAAATAATGCACTATTCCTGCAAGCATACGTCGCTACGGCAACGTCAAATCAACGTCGGCGAACGTCATGACGTTGCACCGACGTAGATTACGTTGCATAAACGTCAAGACAGTGTACCGACGTCAATGTGACGTCCCAATTACGTCATGTGTCTGCAGGGACGTCAGACGGATGTGTTATCGTAATGAAACTCGCCCTTCTGCACCACTACGATGATCACGGTGCTAAGTGGGCACCATTAATGCCGTGGTGTTTGTATTCAATAATTACGACTTTACCACCAGTATTACAGCCCCAGCCCATCGGGACTTGAAGAAACATACGGGCTGCATGGTGCTTCCACGCAGAACTGAAACCGACCCGCACACGACTACTGGTAATCCACTTAGAACTAAGTCCTGCCCATGCAAAGCGGTGCGTGTCGGACCGTCCATGCTTATAAACCCTATTGGTTTTATTGTGCGACAGGGCTTGAGTTGTCATTTCATCTCAATGTCGGGTAAGAGTCCCACAAAATTGGAAGCAACGTCTCCAAAATGACCTTTACAGTGTTGGCAGGGACGTTAAACCTCAAATCAAACAAAACAAAACCAACAGTGTTACTGAAATGCTCTCCCTCATCATCTTATTTAACCCCTTTGTACCAAATGGAATCTTCCACCTTATATGTAGCAGGAGTCCATTTCAAAATTTAGGGCTGCCAGGTTGTGTTTTCTTCAAAATCTTTTTGTAAACTGGCTGAACGTTTTGCAAACAGTGTAGGCCCTGATCAGACGCCGCGTTCTGCGGCGTCTGATCTGGGACTGCGCTGTTTGCCAATTGCCCATTTTGGGGTTTCTAAATGGGTTAAAATTAAATCTGACCTGTAGTTGCTGTCGACCAGTGTCAGAAATCTTAACTTTCTTGTTCCACATTCACGGACACAGTACCATATGAACTCCTTTTTCCTCCGAACTACTAGATACTGGAATTCTCTTCCTTACAGTGTCAAGGCCAACTCTAGCCTAGGAGAATTTAATGCTGGCCTGGATATGGCGTCTGAGAAAGCAATAACGTCATACTCGTATTCTATATTACATGAGTAACAGAGTAATACCATGCTTTCAACCACATATCAACTTTGTATTTTCCTTTTTGTTAGGAAGAAATATTTTCTCTAAGCCGGGGAAATATATCTTTTTAGTTGGAACTCCATTTTATACAGGATACAGCTGATGCTATGAAATCATTACATTCAAACGCGGAAAGTTCAGTTACGTCGACGTTATTCATGACGCCATCAAGAAGATATCAACAGAATCCCAGAATGCAATGTGAGTCAAATCCCAGAATGCAATGTGAGTCAAATCCCAGAATGCAATGTGAGTCGAACGTTGAAACAAAGAAAACATGAACATAGCCATCATATACGTAGGAAGTTGCTTTCTTTAGTTTCTGCCATTAGTTGCATTACGAAAACACGCCTATACAAATACATTGAAAACGTTACCGCCGAAAAAAAACGAAACTTTTCAGATGAAAAATTGTGATATTTTTTCTTATTTCTGCTCAAAATATAGATTGTTGGTACTCGTTAGAACCGCCTCAGAACTTGCTCTCGTGTGTGAAGAGAATAGTGTTCCAAAACCTGATTGAGAGCCCCACCATTAAATGTGTGTGATTGAAAATCTAAAGTTGTGGTTAGTTTTGGCAAAGACTCGAGCATTCATGAAGTGAATTACAGCTCAATAAAATTATCCAATATGTTGCACGTGCAAAAAATGCATAGTGCAACATGTGCCTATAGAGTCATCATTCAAGCGTTTCATGCGATAATTGACTACACTGTGCAATTGCCGGCATCTGCACATGCGTAATAGCAATTACTATGCCAATCTATTCCGGGCTAATATTCCGAAATGAACCTAAAATAAAGCACTAATAGTACTAGTGGAACGATAAAAATAGGTTGTGGATGCTCGTTAGAACCGCCTCATTTAGGCGGTTATAAAGAGTACCCACAGCCTATATGTAGTGGAGCAGAAATAAAAGGTATATTGTATGCTCAAGTTTTCTCTATCAATTGCGGTTTAGGTGTGTGTGGCGGGGGGGGGGGGGGGGGGGGGTGCTCATTTCTCGGGCTTGTTTACGTGATGGGCAAAGCCAACACATGATGGCATTGAACATTATACAGAGGACCCGCGTATGGTCCCTATTATTGTGCCTTTACAAAGAATTTGCCGTTACATCACGTGAACAAGTCCGTGAAATGAACACCCACCTAAACCCCACTTTATATAGAGAAAACTGGGGTTTTCGGGGGTAAACATTATTTTCCTTATTTCTGCTCCAAGACATAGGTTATGGGTACTCGTTAGAACCGCCTCAATAGAACCACCTCAATGAGGCGGTTCAAACGAGCACCCAAAACCTATGTTCTTGGTATAAATAAGAAAATATCACAAAATTTCATCAGAAAAATTACCTTTTTTGAGGTATGAAAAAATGCACTATATCACACGGATGTGTTATCGTAATGATAAAGAATCCCATAGGTTATACTCGTAAAAGGTCTTTTCTACATCATTACCGCCCACGCCCATAGGGGCTTGAAGAAATATATGGGCTGCACGATGCTTCCACGCAGAGTTGAATCCGGCCCGCACACTAGTACTGGTAAACAGCTTAGAGGATCTAAGCCTGTCCAGGAACCGCTGTGCGAGGCGGACCGTCCATGCTAATAAACTCTATTGGTTTTATAGGGCCACAGGGCTTGAGATGTCATTTCATCTCAATGTCGGGTAAAAGTCCCACAAAATTGGAAGCAGCGTCTCCAAAATGACCTTTACAGTGTTGACGGGGACGTTAAACCTCAAATCAAACAAACAAACCAACCCGAGTGAAGCCGATCCCGCTTGGAATCGAGGCTAAGCCTAGTCTTGAGCAACGTCATTTTCTTGTGTTAGGTACATGTAGGTTATGAAAACAGGTAAACGCATGTGATACAGTCAGTTATATTGGCGTGATTCCTTTAGAGAATGTCGAAAGATAGTGAGAGTCTGAAACACCACGAAATCACGCCTATATTATTTTGACCCCCTTGAACCCTACTTTTATATAGTAAAACTGGGGTTTCCGGGGGATGAGGCGGTTCTAACGAGTACCCACAATCTATATCTTAGAGCAGAAATAAGAAAAATATCACAATTTTTTCGTCTTAAATTCTCATGTTTTTTTCAGCGATAAAGGTGGCAATGTATTTGTATAGGCGTGTTTGCGTAATGGAATCAATAGCATTTTTGTCGACTTTTTGTGTGATCAACTCTAGTGCCTTGATCTATTGAGTGATAAGTCACTGCATTACGAAAACACGACTATACAGTTACACTGTAAATTTAACCGCCGTAAAAATGAAACATTTTAGATGAAAATAATGTGATATTTTTCGATGAGGCGGTTCTAACGAGTACCAACAATCTATATTTGGAGCAGAAATAAAACAAATAAGGTAAATCCCCTGTAAACCCAGTTTTGCTGAATCAGCTCTAGTGCCTTGATCTATTGAGTGTTAAATCACTGGTTGTCGGTCTCTTGTAAGAAGAAATCACTCACACTACTCGTTCAAGGTTTGAGCTTCTTTCCAAACAGTGATAGATCAATCATTCTTGCACACCAGACAAGGAAATTCGCGATTTTATGTTCTGACCATGTTGTTCCGACCCCAAATCGAATATAATCGCGTGTTTGATAAATGCTCTGGTTGATTACAACCTCATGCGCGGCGTCGTCATGTGTGACGTCACTAAACATTCCTGCCGTGTCATCACAAAATGGCGGACGTCGGTAACCGAATTGACAGCAGCATTAAAAATACGCAATAGAAATGGAAGGTATGCAAGAAAAAGAATCCAATTTGGGTGTGAGGGGTGGATAGAAAAATCCGTCCCTGTGGAACACTGGCCGGCATCACCCGGCAAGCCTCGTGATGCCGGACAGTGTCCCTCGGGACGGATTTTTCAATCCACCCCTCACGCCCATATAAGATTCTCATATTATATCACTGCTAGTGCTGATCTATTTCCTAATTTAAAAATTTGGAAACACAACAGAATGTACCTTCAAGGCGACAGCATTACGTGGCTCAACGAAACTTATGCAAAGCAAGGACTACCTTGTGATCTAAAAGGTTCAAAACCCTTGTTCGAACAGCAAGTGAATTTCGTGATTTGAACATGGATTTTGTTGTTTGAACACAGCTTCATGCCGATTGAAGAAAAAGCTTCAAACGGCTATGCTCATGGGATTTTATGCAAGACTATCATTTTTAAAAATAATGTGTATAATTGACTTAATAGGAATGGGAAAACCTGACAGATTTTTCCACCATTTTTTTAAAAGGGAGATAACATTCGGGACTTCCTGTACGTTTTTCTATAGGAGTTGTCCCACTGAAAAAGGGGTCTACTCTTCAAGAGTTGACCCCTATTTTCATGGGAGACAAAAATACTTTTACGTTGCCTCCCCTGAAGGTGTTCCCATTCCCCTTATAAGCGACGTTTTACTCATAGGGGCTTGAATCATGAAAAACAAAAATGGAAAAAAAGAAAAAACATTTTTTTCATGATTCAAGCCCCTATGGTTTTACTGCATTACCTGAGGAACAGGATCTCCGCAGCGTTGTATAACCAGTTGAGTAACTCACATCTGTACATGTTATATAAATACAACACTTTTCAGTTGTATCGCTTCTCTCGCCCATGAGACAAAAGGTAGGCGGTGTAGCAAGACAAGCCTGTTTACAATTTGGTAAGGCTATGCCCGGGCATGGCTTGCCAGCGACACAGGGAGGAGCCACAGACGCTTTACAGTTGACGCATGTCTTCATGTAGACTCTCTCTGGGATGGTACAATCTGTAAAAGGAAAAAAAAAAACGAAAGTTCAATAGTTCGAAGAACAACGACTCATTCTTTAGCGCTCGTACTTGTGTTCCTAGGAATTGTATCACATAATGGCCGGCCCACGCCACTCGGGACTTGAAGAAATAGATGGGCTGCATGATGCTTCCACGCAGAGCTGAAACCGACCGCACACGAGTACTGGTTAACCGCTTTGTGGATCTAAGCCTGCCCGGGCACCGCTGTTACAACGCATTATGACGCAATGCAGTATTTCTTTTCACATAAGGAAAATACGCCTATACAAATACATTGTAAATTTTACTGCCGAAAAACGAAAATTTTAAGATGAAAGATTGTAATATTTTTCTTACTTTTGATCAAATAATAGATTGTGGGTACACGTTAGAACCGCAGATTGTGGGTACACGTTAGAACCGCCTCGGTTCTAACGAGTACCCAAAATCTAAATTTTAGAGCAGAAATAGGAAAAATAAGGTTTTCCCCTTTATACCCCAGGTTTACTATATAAAAGTGGGGTTCAAGGGGTCATAATTATACAGGCGTATTTTCGTGATGATTTTGACATTCTTACTTCATTTTGCGTTAACATAGTCGATGCGAAATGATATAAAATGTATTTTTTTTTGTGTGTGTTTTTTGGGGTTTGGGTTTTACGGCCCTTTCAAGATTATTTCACTCGTATCGGGCCGATCGTTAATCAGAGGTGGGCGAAAACCGGCGTACCCGGAGAAAAAACACAGAACTTTTTACTCGAAACAATCTTCTATATAAAAATCAGCCCGGCTTCTAAATCCCCTGTCACACCAGGGCGTCGTTCTCACGGCGTCCAAAAATGCAGAACGCCGAGGTGCGCGCAGTACGATCGCAAACATCGCCGTAGCATGCTCAAAACAAACGCCGTCGCTCGGCGTTCTGATCAGAGCGCAGTCAGGTCGCCGCAAGGTTGCTATAGCAGCGCAGTAAGGTCTCCTACAACGCTACAGGAGCTCGGCAGGGGCGCACAGAGGTCTAATACAACGCCATATAAGCTCCGCTTGTATAATTGATTAACTGATTGATTGATTTGATATTTAATGTCCCAGTCAAGACTGTATAGGTCATTTTGGAGACGTTGCTTCCAATTTTGTGGGACTTTTACCCGACTTTGAGATGAAATGACATCTCATCAAGCCCTGTCCCCTAATGAAACAAATAGAGTTTACACGTATAAGCATGTTTACACCAATAGAGTTTACACGTATCTCGCACCGCTTTGCCTGGGCAGGCTTAGATCCTCTAAGCGGTTTACCAGTACTCGTGTGAGGTTGGTTTCAGCTCTGCGTGGAAGCATCATGCAGCACATCTATTTCTTCCAGTCCCGATGGGAGGGGGCCGCCCGCTTGTATAAACAGTGGCTAGAGTAGAGTTTTATTGTGTACTGTCCCGAAAAACCTACTTCTGAGGTGACTCATTCCGGGTAAGGTAATGGCGGTGGACTTGCTCCTGCTTGCGGTGATTGCGGTGGACTTGCTTCCGACGGTACATGAGTACTGGTAAACCGCTTAGGGGATCTAAGCTTGCTCAGGCAAAGGGGCGCGAGTCGGACCATCCGTGCTTATTAACCCTATTAGTTTCATTAATTGACAGAGATTGAGATGTCTTTTCATCTCTATGTCGGGTTAAAGTCCCACAAAATTAGAAGCAACGTCTCCAAAATGACCTATAATGCGTTGATGGGACGTTAAACCTCAAATCAAACAAAACCTTTCGACTGATGAAGATGTCTATTTAGCCCCTGTCACACTATGCCGCGTTTTCACTGCGATGGGACGGCGTTGTTTAATTTTTCAGAACGCCGCGAGATCGCAAGAAATATGGGATATTTTTGTGAACATGGACCTGTCATGGAGACCCTACAGCGACCAAGACGTTACTACGGAGCTTACATGGCGCTCTATCGCGATCCTGCGGCGTTCTTTATGGCGATTGTATGCGCTCTCACGGCGCTTCCTCTGCGCATTTACGGCGCTTACAATGCGTACACTGCGCTTTTACGGCGCTCTCAATGCGTGCACTGTGCTTTTACGGCGCTCACATGTTGAAGACGTTCTCAAAGTATAAATTACCTAACCATTCTACAATTTACCAGCTAATAGACATCTACCAACATAAATGTCAAACTTTAGACAGTAACCAGTACTCCTGTATGGTGTTTGTGATATATCAAAGGCATTTGATAGAGTGTGGCACAAGGGTCTTATTTTTAAACTAAAACAGCATGGTATTCAGGGTTAGTTGCTTCAATGGATTGAAGATTATTTGAGCAATAGGTCGCAGAACGTAGTTATAAGATCGTGTTCGTCATCTGCAAGGAAAACAAATGCTGGTGTTCCCCAAGGTTCTGTTTTTGGACCACTGCTATTTCTTGTTTATGTCAACGACATTTCTGATTCACTTCTTAGTTTAACTAGACTATTTGCAGATGACAGTTTACTTTTTTATTCTGCTTCATCAATCAGTTATATCGAAGGGATTATCAATCATTACCTGGCAGTACTTAAAATCTCGGAAAAACAATGGTTAGTAACCTTCAATCCCTCAAAAACAGAAGCTGTTCTGTTCACACCCAAACCGTATGAAAATGACCCTAATTAAGTGTTCGATGGAACTCCGATTATTTTTGTATCACATCATAAACATTTAGGTTAACCTTAAGTTGCAATGGCCAGTGGAAGAAACATATAGAACTTATAACCACCAACGCAGCTAAAGTAATCATATCATGCGTAAGCTAAAATAATCTTTCATAGGGTAGCCTTAAATCAGATATAAATATATCATTTATTTTACCTATACTAGAGTATTCCACTATAGTCTGTGATGGTTGTTCTGAACAAGACTGTCAGGCACTAGAAAGGCTCCAAAATGAAGCTGCATGAATTGTGATCGGACTTACAAGTTCAGTCTCTTTGCAAAACTTGTACACAGAAAGTGGTTGGATACCACTAGCGGAAAGAAGAAACCAACAAAACTTGTGTTTATGTATAAAACTGTGAATGCCACTGTCCCATCATACATTTCGGATTTAATACCTCCTTTTGTCAGAGAAACATCAAATTACGCTCTCAAAAATAGGAATAATATTTCGGTTCCCTTCACCCGTACAGAAATCTCACATAAATCGCGTATTCCTTCGTGAATAGCACTATGAAATTCAACTGACATTAGTTTTCGTGAATCTAATACCTTATCTACATTTAAACACCATGTTAAAAGATCAAGATCTCCTGTTAATAAAGTCCAGTCACACTATTATTTTGGTAACAGATACCTTTCAGTATTGCACGCTAGAATACGCAACAGCGGTAGCAACCTTAAAAACGACCTTTATCAGAATCATCTTATTCCAAGTCCTTCATGTGATTGTGGAGTCAGTCGTGAAGACGCACATATGGGACTTTGAAGAACCACGGAGATCAAGGGACATAATCCAATTTTCTCTCTTGATTGCTGATACTCACGAATTACCTTGCATTATTGACCAGTGGTTTTTACCGATTATCTTTCTCGAAAGATTAAAGGACAGTTTATTCTCTTATTTCGAGGATTAATCCGATGGTTACCTATTTATTTGCGCATGTGGAATCACCAATTTCACCTGGACGCTTTATCAATAAAAAACTGGGGGCTAGATTATTGTGAAAAGTAAGCAGTTGTAAAGAATCCCGTCAAAATTAGTCTAGACTTCTATTTGAAAATCATTGAACGAACGGAAAGTATCTTTTATTTGTAAAATGCTTACAAGAAAATGGGTGGGCGGAACTTTGCAGTATTTTATTTAGGCTGTAACACATGGCGCTGCGACGAAAAAAAAAATAAATTATATGTGATTTGACATTGAGACAAAGTGCATGGATAGAATTCGCAAAGTATGCTAAAAGCTTTGATCAGGATGATCTAGGCATGTATAGTTTGCATAGTGTGTATGATATGCAGCAAATAATAGAAATATTGAATGCAAGGCGGCAGCTGCGAAAAACTTTGATGAGACTGCACGATTGCCCCATTACGAAAACTCTCCTATTCAAACATAGTGACAATTTCTGCAACAACACATGAAAACTTTCCACAAATTGTTTTTTTTTTGTTTTTTTTTTTTTTTTCATAATTCAGGTCTGAACATCTGGGTATCCGTGAGAGCCGAGGTTGTTCTGACGAGTACCCGCAATCTATGTTTTTGAGCAGAAATAAGAAAAAATATGCATACCCCTGCAAACTTCAGTTTTACTCTATGAGGGGATGGGGCTTCCAGCAAATAATTAAAAAAATATAAATAATAATAATAAAATCAACAGCATTGATACAAGTAGCAAAAGCGCTGAGATTGCGCGGTTGTGCAAGTTTTTTTTTTTTTTTTTTTTTTTCAGTTATTGTATCAAACGCAGTTCCGATCAATTAAACGCAAGCAACAAAATCGCTGATGCGGATGGACAGGCTGATCTTTGCCGGTCCTGTTTCCTCATGATCGTGTGCTTTTCATAAAAGTGATTCTAACCCCCAGTTTCGCTTGATCATCTGCAATATTTAAATGTAGCTGAAAAAGCCTTTTTTAAACTGACAGAAAGGAGAGAATGCGAAAAGAAGAATAAAAAAAACACATACTCTTTATTAGGTATAATTCAACACTAGTGTCGAATTAATCCGGTTAACTAGGTGCCTATCTTGTTTATTGATCGCCCAAATATCGATTATTATCACAGGGGCTTGAATCATGAAAAAAATGAAAAAAAAAAAAAAAAAAAAAAAAACAAAAAACAAAAAAAAAAATTTTTTTTTTGTACTATAATGGAGACAAGGGGGGGAACTTCGGCTCAATTTTTTGGGGGGTTACCTCATTTTACCCGATGTATCTTTTTCGCAAATGCAGTTTTTTACCTGCTTATTATGAATAATACAAGTTAAATAAGTCCACTTTGCAAAAATAATCCGCCTCTGTCTGCCACTTGCAGGAAACATGCTTTTCTCGCATGGATTAACTCAGCAAAGCAAAATTCGGCATAAACGTGTGACAAAAATTTTCAGGTTTTCATCAATCACAACCGAACTAGTGATACGGGGTGGGGGGGGGGGGGACTTTTTTCACCTTCACTCGTTGTCTTTCATTTAACTTTAGCCCGCTTTGCCAATTTGAATCCAAAAAGATGTACTCGCAGCTCTAAATAAAGATTTTCCAACTTTTGCTTCGCTTTCCGCAGTGTTCTGTCAATGATCGGTACAGAAACCCGGGCGCTTGCCATAATCGTCGTGTTTAAAAGGCGGGACGTGCAGGACAGATGTAATCCGGAACTTCGGAAACTACGTCCGGCAGTGGAGTTGTTACTGTTAAAATGTGTGTGATAGCCTTGATTTCTCCTTTAATTTATTTTGTCAATGTATCATATTCTGCTAGAACTACGTATACACGTATTACGCAGCTAAGATAACTGGATGGTGTTTCTACGTATAATGGGCTGTGCTCTGGGAATTTTGTATTGCATCGCTTTGCGGTCAACTTCCAGTCAGCCGCTGTAACTTTTTTGACACATGCGCAGAAAAGGAAATAAAATGTTTACTAAAAAGCAGAAGACGGCCTTTGATCTGATAAAATAAAAACCAGGCCCAACTGGGCCCATCTGCCTTGTTTATGTCCAGGCTGGGACGGGCACAACCCACGTTATCGAGGAGATTGCTAGAGAGCTCCGTATTGAAGGGGAAATGTTTGTCAGTTTCTTGCACAACGGGTATCGTATAAAAGCTATGTGTTTTTGGCAGAGTGCTAAAGAACATGTGTACATGACGTTTGTTTGTTTGTTTGATTTGAGGCTTAACGTCCCCGTCAACAGTGTAAAGGTCATTTTGGAGACGTTGCTTCCAATTTTGTGGGACTTTTACTCGGCATTGAGATGACATGACATCTCAAGCCCTGTCGCCCAATGAAACCAATAGGGTTTATTAGCATGGACGGTCTGCCTCGCACTGCGGTTCCTGGACAGGCTTAGATCCTCTAAGCGGTTTACCAGTACTAGTGGGGGCCAGATTCAGCTCTGCGTGGAAGCATCATGCAGCCCATATATTTCTTCAAGCCCCTTTGGGCGGGGGCCGTTGTGTACACGACGTCGTCACCTTATGTTTAAACGCTCGTTCCCGGTACACAGCGACGGTTAGCTAAGCAAAAAATAAAAAAATAAATAAAAATGCAGCAGTGTTAAGCCAAACGGTTCAGAATTTTAGTTAAAAGAGATACGGCTAGAAATAACTTGAAATTGTTTTACAAATTTGAATTCATAGTGGTCGGAATGACCGACGACTTTAAGCGTGTGTTCTAATATTATTACCTAAATAACAATGGCTGTTTTGGTGCCAATAGGCCTGTAGGAATTTTCGTTCTTTTTTTTTTTTTTTTTCTTTGTAATAAGTGGAAACCAAGGAAAAAGCTTTTCAACATGTATTTTGTCTAATGTTTGCTGTTCTCTCTCTCTCGATTTCCAGACACTTCGGCCCCACTACCACCTCGGCCCCTAGACAGGTCGGCCCAAAACCAAGTCGGCCCTAGACACCTCGGCCCTAGTCACCTAGGCCCTAGACACCTCGGCCCCACTGTCACCTCGGCCCCTAGACATCTCGGCCCCAAAGACACCTCGGCCCCACTTTTGATATATGAGCATTTATATCATATTAAAAACGGCCCCGCCCGAGGCAGGAGTAGATCCTCTAAGCGGTTAACCAGTACTCGTGTGCGGGTCGGATTCAGCTCTGCGTGGAAGCATCATGTAGCCAATATATTTCTTCAAGCCCCGATGGGCGGGGGCCGACAGGTTGTGAATTATATAATTTTGGTTTTACGGAATCTTCTATTAAATTGCTAGGAAACAAGATCAAATTATTTTATTGCTTTTTTATTTCATATAAAATAACAAATAACCAATGAGACGTTTATAATAAATATAACAACGTATACACGACATTTTCAGGTTAACTTGGACTACCCTCTTAAGGACAGCTAATCCCCAGCAGCCTTCAACCGTGACGTTGACCTTGAGTCAGCATCACGAAAAGTGGGGTTTAGCGGGTTGTTCTAATTGTGAATATTTGATACTGATAGTCAAGGAGCCTTTTCTACAAGAATATATTGGGCCATGAAGACTTTGCACTCAGTGCACATCCAGATCCATCTGGTCTGGATGTGCACTGTCATTCAGTTTGCATATTTTAAATGAAAACAATATACATGTATCAAGTAATTTGAGGGTCTGATAGTCAGAAATGTGACTAATGAATAAATAAATAAATTATACAGTGTACTTGTCACTGTCCGTCTTTAAATATGAGCTGAAATGACAATCAAAAAGGAATTTCTAAATGTGTGAAAATTGATAACAATGGAATCATACTGAGCAATTCCTACAAAAATACGAGTAGTGAAGACTTTGTACACACTGCACATCCAGATCTACACTGTTTGCCACTAATATATACATATAGTATACATGTATCAAGTAATTTGAGTGGCTGATAGTAAGAAACGTGACTAATAAATAAATAAATAAATAAATAAATAAATAAATAGAGTATTCAATATTCTCGTTACTGTCTTTAATGAGAGCTAGATGTTTTTGTTGTTCTGTTGTAAATCCCGCCAGTCGATGGCGCACCGGAGATCCCTCGTTGAAGAATCGCCGTAACAATCGTCGTTAAATAATCCAATGAAGTGAATCGTTGACAAAATATTCACAGGTTAACACAAATCAGGCCAGGACTGGAATATTAACAAGCTTGGACGTTGAGAGGGGACGGCCATATATACAGGAAAAAGAGTTTAAGTTTTTGATAAAAATGTTTGATGAAGTTGCAGCCGCTTCATGTGCAACTTATTACAAAATCGTCTACCCAGGGCTTCCAGACGGAATAAGAGGTTACTCTCCCTTTTCTCTGACGTCTGCTCTAGTAGGTTGGTACTGTCCAATAACAGTGCCACTAGCTGATCTCTGGAACGTGATCTCCACCAACTCTGCCCAAAACGACCAGTAAGAAGATCCCGAATCTCCCCCAAAACCGATACTCTAACTTCGTGCAGCGCCGGACACCTCAGCAGCATATGCTGAAGATCTTCTGTAGCTAACCGACATAGAGGACAAGTTTGTTCAAAACTGTATTGATTAAATCTAGCCTTCGTTGATTGAAGTATGTAGACACCAGTAAGCATCCTAACCTTAGTAATGCATCTCTTGACATCGCTAGCATTGTTGGATGCGGAGTCCCACACCATATGAGTCTTTCCGACTGACATCAAGGCAATATTACAATGACTTAGTGTTGATTTCTCATGAGCCTCATCTCTCAGTTTCACAGACCAATACGTATTCACACTGCGCCTACACAAATTTCTCCAGCGTAGTTTCGAGTATTCAGAGATAACGGGGATAGTTGGTAGATTATACTGATCCAGGACTTGTTCAGCAGTGACAAAGAAACTCCCTGAAACGCCCATTGCTAACTGACGGTACATTAGGTCCTTCATTTTCGTGTTTTTAGCATGAATGATTGAATACAACAAACTTAATTGTCTTTTGTGAATCTCCGCATGTAACGGTAAAGCTCCCAGTAGTAAATGAACCACAGAAGACGCCGTTCTGGCTGGCAAAGACTGAATATTTCTCAAAGTGGCTACATGAAATCTTTGTAATTGGTTAATATGGACTTGACGTAAGTTCAAAGTTTCTAGGCAATACAACAGTCTCGGTAAAACGTATGCCTGGTAAATTTTGTAAGATACTTTAGGATTCAAACCATTACTTCCATGAACACCTGTCTAATTGCGCACCTCTTGTGGCTGATCTGTTCTTGTATTGTTATGAAAGAGACTTCATTTTGTCGCTTTCCATTGATAACCAATCTGAAATTATTGAAGCTTTTAGCTCTACTTCTAGATATTTAGATGATTTATTAAATATTGATAATACCTATTTTGATGGTTTGATCAGTCAGATTTACCCCCTAGAACTTCAGTTAAATAAAGCAAATTCTTTTGATACCGAGGCCCCGTTTTTGGATTTACATCTGTCTATTGTAGATGGATTTGTTTCGTGCAAAATTTATGATAAACGCGATGACTTTGATTTTGAGATTGTAAATTTTCCTTTTTTGGATGGTGATGTTCCTCGTGCGCCATCCTATGGCGTTTATATTTCGCAATTAATTCGATTTGCTAGAGTGTGTAGTCATGTAACTGACTTCAACACTCGTAATAAATTATTAACGGCTAAACTTCTTAATCAGGGTTATCGGTACCATAAACTACGCAAAGCCTTTTCAAAATTTTATAGACGCCATTCTGATTTAATTTCAAAATTCAATATTGGACTTAAATCTCTTCTGCAACAAGGTGTATCGGAACCCGAATTTTATGGTGACTTAGTATATAAATTCAGAAAAATATATAACCGCAATGACTTCAGCACCCAATTTCGTAAAATCATTCTTCGATATAAAAAGATTGGGTACAACATGGATGTTATACGACAGACTGCATGCATGGTAGTTAACCCAATCACGGTTGGCAACTTTGCTTCCCTCTTTAATTGCACGCCGGTGGGTCAGGCCTCAGATTCTATGACGGCTCCAACGTAAAGGCTTATTGAAAATTAAAGAGATAATGTTGGTTGGTGCCTGATGCTCTGTCTCTGGTCGGGCTCATCGGAGTCTAACTGTTGGTTTTCTTTTGCTCCAGCATTTCAGTGGTTTCTTGCTGTCGAGTCCTCACCGTTGTCTCACCTCTGTGGTTCTTTGATTTCTGTGTTCACGGAGATGTTGCACTGATGAGTTAGGAGGCCTTCATGCGGACTGAACAAATTATTTGTCTGGATCGCGACGGAAGTAAGGGCGAGGATTGTGGCCGCGTAGAGTCGATTTAAGCCCCCCAGTGGAAATCTTCCACTGACCGTTCCAAGGCGGCTCTTCTGTGGCGATTTATTTATGTTGTTGTTTGTTACTTACTGTGTGTATCACTTGTGTCTTTTAATTTTGGATGGCCAAATGGCCATTTTGTGGGAAAGTAACTGTCCATATGGCCTTCCTTTGTTTAGGTTTCCATTATGGTCTGGTCGCTTAATGTTTGTATTTCTTTCCCTTTGGTGTCTTTTATGGATGGAGTAAGTTAATTGTATCAATTCCTGATCTTTGTTTTACTTCTACTTTGCATATCAGGGCTGTTTTGTTTGTGCCGTGTGGCGGCTGTAAAAGGTCTCCCCGTACATGCATTTAATGCTCTTATTTTTCCAATCCTCAGGGATTGCTTATGCAATTTCTTTTCACTGTTCCATCAATTGACATCCTTTAGATACCTGTTGAAGGTCATTATTAAACCGATGTTCGTTCCTCGTTGTATAACAACTGCTTGTTTGACATCCCTGTACTTTAAGTAGACTACGATGTCTTGTGGGCTTTTGTTGTACCTTCCTTCTATTCGAAGGAATCTTCTTCAGTAATTTTATTTTTTTAATAACCGGTATGAACATCGCTTTAGTTTTGACGGTATCACAACCTTATTATCCAAAATGAGTATTACAAATACATTTAAAATATCTATATCACCCCTTAGGTTACACTCTGCTTCTTCTGTACGGATTCCCCATTCTATTAAGAACTTTAATACTATGTTGCCTTCGGTATTGGTTAGACCCTTAAATTTGTCTTCTGTAACTTCAGTTAATCTCAAAGGAGCAGGCAATACCAATGTTTTTGGGAGTAGTCTTCGTATAAGACTATCTCCTCTCAAATCACCCATCCTTCGAAAATATACTAATCCGTGGAAAAGAAGTGGAATGTATCCTAGTATTTCTAAGTGCAATGCCAAGAGGTGCAGATGTTGTTCGCATTTAAGCACTGCGTCTACCGTTACTTCATCTGTAAACGGTAGACGCTTCTCTGTAGTTAACATGTCTGATTTGACATGACAGTCTACAGATTTAATTTATCTAATTACTTGACGTGCTGCAAACTGTAATATGCAGTACGTCGGTCAAACTAACCGCATGCTTAAAACTAGATTGAACGAGCATTATCGTAGAATGAGTAAGCCTAAGAAAACTGACACTTTCTTGCACCGTCACTTTCGACGTACAGGTCATTCTGTAAATAACATTATTATACAACCAGTGGAAAAACTTTATTACGATGCAAGTTCTACATCTAGATTCAAAATAATCAAAAGACATGAAGCTGAACTGAAATGGATTAAATTTTTACAGACCCCTTTTCCACTGGGATTTAATGACAACATTTATCATGAGGGTAATATTTCCAGAATGCCGGACTTTGATATTTTCTCACTCCTGGAATGTCGAAAACGCAGAACTAGATCTCACGGCACCAGGAAAAATGGTAACTTTAAACGTAAATCACGTGCGTTTAAACGAAACAATACTAGACTGAAGTGACTGTCAATTATATTATTAAATCATGGACGCCACTCTATGCTTTCATTTTTAAGTTCATTACCCGTTTCTGTTTTACGTCTTCTGGACACCGAGGCGAATAAATTCTACGATAGTTCTCATCAGTTATATGATGCGGCTCTCTTAACTAGAGGCTATACTCAGCATACTCTCCGTCCTTACATTGATTCTGAAATTAATCATAAACGTCATTTCTTCAAAATATCCTTCATTAATAAGGGTATGGATTTTATAGATTTGCCCAGTATCTTCCGTGAGAGATCGGTGCTTTCTTCCATTCCTGCTTATTTTCAAAATACTGAAACACCTATAATTTGCTATAAATATAACAAACCTGTTAGATCTATTATTTTTAATTTCAATAAACTTGTTTCAGATCTTGATATTGATACTAATACTCCTGATTCATGTGATTGTAAAAACTCCAAGTATTGCTATCCTGCTGCTGGTCATGTAATTACTGGCAATTTGAAAATTATTCCTGATTCTAGGATAAGGAATATAATTTCTAAAGGACCGAAATATCGGTTTCCTTCTAAAATTGATTTCAGTAAATTTAGAGATGAAATCGCTGCTTCCTTGAATGAATTCGGTAATCGATGGTGTAAGCGAGAGTATGTTGAGTATAAAGTCCTAAAGGACTGGAAACTTAGCATTTTAAGACTAGTGAATAAACGCATTTCTTTCTATTCTCAAAATACTAACTTATTACCTCCTAAGCCCAAGACGTCTTTACGTCATCTTAAACTAGGTATTCAAGAATTTCATAAGAAGTTTGTTTTGGCCCCTGCAGACAAGGCCGCTAACAACGTCGTCGTTGTGTGACGGCTCCACTATGTTAACACGCTTAAGCAGGAGCTTGGTGGTACTAAGGCCTATGAACTTCAGCCTTTGGCTGAAGAGAGAGCTATAGTAGATAAACATGTTTGTCTTTCAGCCACCAAGTTTGCTGTGTGTGTTAACGAAGGCCAAGACAAGCTTCCTACGCTATACTGGTTACCAAAACTTCATAAAAAACCTTACAAAGCACGGTTTATTGCAAATTCTAGTTCTTGCACTACCACTGAACTTTCTAAATTATTAACTTCCTGTCTTACTGCTATTAAAACGCATGTAATTAAATATTGTGATAAAGTCTTTGAAAGATCAGGAAGAAATCTGTTTTGGTCTATAAAAAATTCGAATGAGGTTTTAAATAAATTGAAATCTAGACAGTTTCGTGCTTCTAGTCTGTCTACCTACGATTTTTCCACTCTTTACACTACACTTCCTCATAATCTTATAAAAGAAAAGCTTAATGATTTAATTGAATGGGCTTTTCACAGAGAAGATTCTCTCTATCTTGCATGTAATGTCAGAAATGCATTTTTCACTTCTAAAGAGCATAAGAATTATACACTTTGGTCATGTCAGAAAGTGTGTGATGCCCTCACCTTTCTACTTGACAATATTTATATTAGATTCGGTACTAAGTTATTTAGACAAATTGTGGGTATTCCGATGGGTACTAATTGCGCACCTCTTGTGGCTGATCTGTTCTTGTATTGTTATGAAAGAGACTTCATTTTGTCGCTTTCCATTGATAACCAATCTGAAATTATTGAAGCTTTTAGCTCTACTTCTAGATATTTAGATGATTTATTAAATATTGATAATACCTATTTTGATGGTTTGATCAGTCAGATTTACCCCCTAGAACTTCAGTTAAATAAAGCAAATTCTTTTGATACCGAGGCCCCGTTTTTGGATTTACATCTATCTATTGTAGATGGATTTGTTTCGTGCAAAATTTATGATAATCGCGATGACTTTGATTTTGAGATTGTAAATTTTCCTTTTTTGGATGGTGATGTTCCTCGTGCGCCATCCTATGGCGTTTATATTTCGCAATTAATTCGATTTGCTAGAGTGTGTAGCCATGTCACTGACTTCAACACTCGTAATAAATTATTAACGGCTAAACTTCTTAATCAGGGTTATCGGTACCATAAACTACGCAAAGCCTTTTCAAAATTTTATAGACGCCATTCTGATTTAATTTCAAAATTCAATATTGGACTTAAATCTCTTCTGCAACAAGGTGTATCGGAACCCGAATTTTATGGTGACTTAGTATATAAATTCAGAAAAATATATAACCGCAATGACTTCAGCGCCCAATTTCGTAAAATCATTCTTCGATATAAAAAGATTGGGTACAACACGGATGTTATACGACAGACTGCATGCATGGTAGTTAACCCAGTCACGGTTGGCAACTTTGCTTCCCTCTTTAATTGCACGCCGGTGGGTCAGGCCTCAGATTCTATGACGGCTCCAACGTAAAGGCTTATTGAAAATTAAAGAGATAATGTTGGTTGGTGCCTGATGCTCTGTCTCTGGTCGGGCTCATCGGAGTCTAACTGTTGGTTTTCTTTTGCTCCAGCATTTCAGTGGTTTCTTGCTGTCGAGTCCTCACCGTTGTCTCACCTCTGTGGTTCTTTGATTTCTGTGTTCACGGAGATGTTGCACTGATGAGTTAGGAGGCCTTCATGCGGACTGAACAAATTATTTGTCTGGATCGCGACGGAAGTAAGGGCGAGGATTGTGGCCGCGTAGAGTCGATTTAAGCCCCCCAGTGGAAATCTTCCACTGACCGTTCCAAGGCGGCTCTTCTGTGGCGATTTATTTATGTTGTTGTTTGTTACTTACTGTGTGTATCACTTGTGTCTTTTAATTTTGGATGGCCATATGGCCATTTTGTGGGAAAGTAACTGTCCATATGGCCTTCCTTTGTTTAGGTTTCCATTATGGTCTGGTCGCTTAATGTTTGTATTTCTTTCCCTTTGGTGTCTTTTATGGATGGAGTAAGTTAATTGTATCAATTCCTGATCTTTGTTTTACTTCTACTTTTAATAAGTGCATAGAATGACAATCAAATGTGTGAAAATTGATAACAATGATCTGTTTATCATCAAGGATCTCTTTATTGGGGTAAAGGGATTAGTAACGCCTGGTTGTTTATTGAGCTTCACACTTTACTAATTGAAGTCAATAACTAATTGTTCTTGTAAAAGTTTTTGCTTAATAGTGTACTAATCTGAAATTCATTAATCCTTACCCCGCTGAACACTGATAATCCTTATCTTTGCAAACAGTGTAGATCCTGATCAGTTTGCTTCTGTCCTATGAACAGGACCTGCACCGTTTTTTCATGCAGTTTTTGAATTGCATGCATACATTATATTAATTGGTTTACTTACGAGGATAAGTCTAGTTCAGCGAACCCGAACACTGATAATTACCTAATAAACAAATAAATAAATTGTTTGTTTGTATTGAATTTCAACGGCCCAGTCAACAATATTTTAGTTCATTTTCGAGCCGGTCAGTTTACCTATCCACACTTAACCTGGGCAGGCTTATACGTAAGCGGTTAACCATGACAGTGCATTTTTTTTGCTAGAAAGTGACAACTAACTGCCCTTCTTGAATCAGCGGATGGGAGAGAATGACCGAGGACAAGATTCATAATCAATTTCCACGAAAGAAAGTTGCCGACCCCGGTAGGTATCGAACCCGCGCCCTCCTGATCACCAGTCATACGCGCATCCGACTTAGCTACCGAGGCCGGATAAAAAATAAAATAATAAATATATATATATAAATATGTTAACAAATATAAGGTTATCCCCGATCATCACCGTGGTTGACGAAACCGAGGAACGATTTTTTTTTTTTTTTTTTTTTGGTTTTACGGCCCCATCCACCGATCCATCTAGATTTCCATCTAATTAGTAAGGATAACTTATTAGAATTGATTTAAAAAGTATTTTAGCGGTGTGGAATCATTTCGGATAATAAAAAAAAGCCTATAGATGACCAAAGAGCAAAAAAGTAGAAAAAGAGCCTTTTCTAAAGCATGCTGCAATGCAATTAGAATTATACATTGGAATAAAAGAGGGGAGTTTTCAAATGTATCTTCCATTCTTCTTAAATTTACATATAGATTTTCTATTTAGTAACGTTATAATATATAATAAATATATATATTCAAATATTCGTGGCGCCCTATCAAAATAATCAAATCAGCAAATAAAAATTAAAAAAAAAACTCATCGGGCATCCAACTCGATCTCTTATTCAAGTGGAAGGCCCGTGAAAAGCAAAGTTGGGCCGAAGTGTCTAGGTATCTGGGGCCGACGTGTCTAGGGGCCGAGGTGTCTAGGGGCCGACCCGTCAAGGGTTTCAATTTTATGTGGGGCCGAGGTGGTTTTGGGGCCGAGGTGTCTAGGGGCCGAAGTGTCTAGGGGCCGAGGTGGTTTTGGGGCCGAAGTGTCATGTTACCTCTCTCTCTCTCTCTCTCTCTCTCTCTCTCTCTCTCTCAGATATTTGGATTAAATTTTTGGAAGTCTTAAGATTAAGTAGAGGGGTATGGAAATATTGTGCACTGTTCATTCCAGAGGTAGAAAGAACGGTGTACAGACCTAAACTGCACCAACCTGCAGCCTAAGGATTATATAACTTTTTTTCATGCTCAACTGATAGGGTATGGAATTTATCCGGCTCTTAAATAAAAAAAAGATATAATGTAAACACATAGAAAACAGTATAGTTCATACTTCCGTAAACGCATCGAGTCACATGATTTTCAGGTACATCAAGTGACGTCATTCTAAACCATGGTTCTCTACGGGCGTTGGTGAGGTCAACGCTGTTCCTCTCTATGTAGTAAAATGGGTGTAAATGTTTTTCAGTTTAAAAAGTTTGACCTAAAAGCATTATTTTTCGCCCAGTGATGAGGGGCATAGAATGCTATAATAAAACAATAAACTTATTTTTTCTGCTTTTCATGAAAATATGAACGACAGCGAGTCGCTTACAAAGTTTACATGAACCCCTTCGGGGTTCACTTACTTTGCATACAACCCACTGCGTCCGTACTATCATGAACAGCAGAAAAATAAATTTCATTTCTTAAGTGTGTGTTTTCTTTGCCTCATAGCGCTGCTCACTCTAGGGTTTATTACACGGGTGGTAATCAGGGGAACTAGCTCGAAAATGAGTCAGTGGAAATTTGTTCCCTCGACACATCCGGGAGCTCTCGAGCTAGCTCCATCACCAGAAAACTTGAAAACAAAGGTAGGTCTCGAAGAGTTTTATCACCATTATTTTCTTTGTAAACTATTTATAAAAAAAATCCGGCAATGCAGTTCCACATAGAAATGATTAAACTTTGTACCTCGCTAGAATTTGCCATGGAAATTTGCAGCGCTGGAGTATGAATGAAACTAAACTTTTTATCACGAACCTTAACAATTGTCAATTTATGTCAACACGGAGATTTTGGCCGAAGATTTTTTTCATTTTCCGTCAAAAGTACGCCCTTCACACCCCCAGAAGTAACAGTCCTAGTGAAATGAAACATGGAACGTTTGAAATAAGCAAAATATTTTGGCCGCGAATACGTTACTTGCCACTTATGACGAAATTACTGTACGAGCTAGTCTTGTCAACAATCGAGCTAGTTCACTCGACATGGAGATAGTGCCCTCAAAGATGAAACATTCATCAGATGACTGGGGCCTGATTCGATGTATTTCTATGGTCCCACCCAGTTTATCCAACTGGTTTCTTTACCTCTGGCTAGTGGGCATGGTGGTTAAGTGCGCTGTCTGTCTGGTTTAACCATTTAGCTGCAAACTCAAATTGACATTTGACATAATACATTTTTATATTGAATGTTCGATTTTCTTTTCAGATGGGCGCTTTCCAAGGAAAAAGTTCCAAAGGACTATTCCTGAGCAGAAAAATACCGGACATGCAACAAAAATATATATATTCCTGTCCTAGATAATCGGGCGCCTCTTTACTCCTTATTCCCTAGATTATTATAGTTATTCATGAATCATTTGACTAAGTATCATCCCTACATTTTGAGTATTTTATCCGATAGAGGCTTTTGTCTGTCTGTCCATCCGTCTGTACATTTGTTCGTTCGTACATCCGTGTTCCAATGGACCCATCCATCTTAATACTCACTCACTTACCCCTCTCTGTAGTGTACCCATCCATCCAACCAACATCCATCCATCCATTGATCCGTTCTAAATTGGAAGCAACTAGGTGGGCGAAATGACTCAGGGGGGCGAAATGACCAGGCTTGTGGACGAAAAAGCTATGGGTGCAAAATGGGGCGAACTACCATGGAGGAACGACTGAGAGGTCGTCTTGTGTGCATAGTATCTTGTTACTCCACTAGCCAGAGGTAAAGAAACCAGTTGGATAAATTGCCTGGAAAGACATCGAATCAGGCCCCAGTCATCTGATGGATGTTTCATCTTCATTTTTTGAGGGCAATATCTACACGTCGAGTGATTGGAAGGAGGCGAAGCAACTAGGTGGGCGAAATGACTCAGGGTGCGAAAAGACCAGGCTTTGTGGACGAAACAGCTATGGGTGCAAAATGGGGCGAAACGACCAGGGAGAAACGACTGAGGGTCCGTCTTGTGGACATAGTATCTTGTTACCCCACTAGACAGAGGTAAAGAAACCAGTTGGATAAATTACCATAGAAAGACATCGAATCAGGCCCCAGTCATCTGATGGATGTTTCATCTTCATTTTGAGGGCAATATCTCCATGTCGAGTGAACTAGCTCCTTGTCGAGAAGACTAGCTCGGACAGTAATTTCGTCATAAGTCGCAAGTAACGTAATCACGGCCAAAATATTTTGCTTATTTCAAACGTTCCATGTTTCATTTCACTAGGGATGTTGCTTCTGGGGGTGTGAAGGGCGTACTTTTGGCGGAAAATGAAAAAACATCGGCCAAACTCTCCGTGTTGACATAAATTGACAATTGTTCAGGTCCGTGATAAAAAGTTTAGTTTCATTCATACTCCAACGCTGCAAATTTGCATGGCAAATTCTAGCGGGGTACAAAGTTAAATCATTTCTATGTGGAACTGCATTGCTGGATTTTTTATAAATAGCTTACAAAGGAGAAAATGGTGATAAAACTCTTCAAAACCTACCTTTGTTTACAAGTTTCGTGGCGATGGAGCTAGCTCGAGAGTTCCCGGATGTGTCGAGGGAACAAATTTCCATTGACTCATTTTCGAGCTAGTTCCCCTGATTACCACCCGTGTATTAGCTATCTCATTATGTCAGTCATTGCAAAACACCCACATTGAGCCCGAGGTAATTTTGTTTTCAAACCGTCTTCTGTAGCATGTTTTGTTATCCATGCAATTAGGGGAGCAGCTTCTCAGTTTCCCCTAAAATGTACATTTTTAACAGTCAGAATGGCATGTCCTTATCAACTTTTAATGAAATGGACATTCAATTTGTCATCAAACTGCTGTCAAGTGTCAAAGAAAGCAGGTCATGAAATGTACATGCACTGGTTTTTATTTCATGCGCAGCACTTTACATGTTAACGGATGCTTTAGACACAAACTAGCGGCTCACTGGAAAAATGATGACGATATTCTCCAGGAGGTATGAATATTAAAATACTGACATTTTGTTGTGTTACATTGGTGTGAATGTGCTTTATCGCTTATTAATTTCTGTATATTTGTGCAGTTCACAACACATTCTTTAAAGTTTTCGGACCTGCCCATCGGGGCTTAAAGAAATAGGTGGGCTGCGTGATGCTTCCAAGCAGAGCTGAAACCGACCGCACGCGAGTACTGCTAAACCGCTCAAAGAATCTATGCCTGCCCGGGCAAAGCGGTGCGAGTCAGACCGTTCATGCTTATAAACCCTATTGGTTTCATTGGGCGACAGGGCCTGAGATGTCAATTCATCTCAATGTCGAGTATATGTCCCACAAAATGGATTCAACGTCTGCAAAATGACCTGTTGATGGGCGCTTTAAACATCTTATCAAACAAATAAATTCCTTAAAGTGTTTGGGTGAGAAAAATAATTAATATTGCGGTCGTGGCTTCGGGCTCGTTTTCAGTGAATTAAAGTCTCATGCTCGACAAAACCCTACATGATACTTAACTAAACTGAAAACTTGCTTGAAAATTCCTTGTTTCGGCCTCGATCCCATCTTACATTCTATTATTCAGTTCTTATCAAAGCAGGAAACGGCCCCGCCCATCGGAGCATGAAGAAATGATGCTTCCACGAAAAGCTGAAACCGACCCGCACACGAGTACTGGTAATCCACTTAGAGCATCTAAGCCTGCCCAGGCAAAGCGTCGCGAGTCGGCCCGTCCATGTTAATTAAACCTATTTGTTCATTGGGCGGCAGGGCTTGAGATGTCATTTCATCTTAAGATCGGGTAAAAGTCCCACAAAATTGGAAGCAACGTCTCTAAAATGACCTTTGCAGTGTTGACGGGGACGTTAAACCTCAAATCAAACAAACAAATCTAAGCAGGAAAAATGATGAACTTTAAGTATTTAAAAATAGCGAGCATTACAAATTTAACGCTCGACTGAATTGAGCATGAATAACGATTTATAACCTTTTAATAGCCTGGTCGAGAAACACTTAAGATTGGAATGCCGGTTTACTCAAAAGCATCAAAATTAAATGTCCTATATATTGAAAAGGCCCCATTTCTCACTTACTTTCCAATACACTCTAGGCTAATACAAGTACTTTTTCAACAGATCTAATCACCATACAATCAAACCTTTCATAAAAGTCATCTATTTTAAGGCATTCAAGAGTTCTGCAACGGAAGGCCTGATTTTTTTTTTTTTTTTTTTTTTTTTTTACCGGATACTACGGTCTTCGACCACATGTGATTAACAATCGGCTCGATATGAGTGAAATAAACTCGAAAGGACCGTTAAATGATCCCCGCTACACCCCCCCCCCCCCCCACCTCAACACCCCCCCCCCCATCCCCCCCCCCCTAAAGAAAATCAAGGTTGATATGCTCTAGCTTATTCTGACCTTTTTGTTTGCCGTGTTGTGGTGAGTTGTGGTGCCTATTCAGATTAATACAAACTTGCTGAGCAGAAGAATTGAGCAGTTTTTTTTTCTTACCCAAGTCCCTACATTAATGGATTTGGCCGAATTCATAAATAGAAGCGTCCACTTCAGAAACTCGCGGATGAGAGAACATGTGTGCGCTGCACTGTAGGGGTTCTGTCCCCTTAAATCACCCAATGGGCCCAACCTAAATAGTGCTTATTGTCATTTACTGGCCATTAGCGACTCAGGATCAAAATTTCAAAACATAAAAAGGAATATGTTGCAATAGGGAACAAATTGTTTCCATGCTGCATCATTTTGAACATTTACGTATTGATGGCATTTTAACAAGCTGGCTGTTTTTAGCTCACCTGGGCCGAAGGCTCCAGGGGAGCTTATAGTATAGTGGGTCGTCCGTCGTCCACACTTTTGAGCAGCTATATCTCTGCAGCCTGCAGGCTGATCTCAATCATTTCTCATCTGTAGCATGCCTCTTTTTTTTTTTTTTTTTTTTTTTTGAAATCGCATGAAAACTTTGGTTGCTATGGCAATCACAAGGTCTCATAGACTTACAATGGGAAAATGCTTGTCATCACCGTAGCCCTCCAGTTTTGATCGGATGTTTCTGAAACTTATATATAAGGTGGCTGGGGATTAAACCTCGGATTAGTTCGAAAACCAGCCAAGTCGGCCCATTTATCATAGAGTTACATCCCTTTGATTGCTGAAAATGCCGATTTTTGACCGTGTCATCACCGTAGCCCCTTCAGTTTTGATCGGATCTTTCTGAAACTTTCATGTAGGGTGGCTGGGGATCAAATCTCGGATGAGTTCGAAATCCGACCAAGTCGGCCCATTTATCTTAGAGTAACGTCCCTTTGATTGCTGAAAATGCTGAAAATTTCTGAAACTTACATGTAAGGTGGCTGGGAATAAAACCTTGGATGAGTTTGAATACTGGCCAAGTCGGCACATTTATCATAGAGTTACCTGCCTTTAATTGCTTAAAAATGCCTATTTTCGACCTTGTTAGCACTGCTGCCCCTTCAGTTTTGATCGGATCTTCATGAAACTTACAAATAAGTGAGGCAGAAAAGCTCGGAGGAGTTTAAAAACTCATGAGGTTTGCCTATTTGTCACAGAGTAACATCCCTTTGATTGCAGCAGTTAATTGATTATTTTTTAACTTGTCATCACCATAGCCCCATCAGTTTATATCGGATCTTCTTAGCAAGTCAGGAATAAAAGCTGGGATGCGTTTGAAAACTGGTGAGGTCAGCCTATTTATCATAGAGATACATTCTACTTGATTTTCAGAAAATGCTTACCCTGTCATCACCATGTCCTTCCATTAATCCTTCAGTAAAGGCTGGCACTTCCTGAAACTTTGAATCTGTTAGCTCAGGTGAGCGATACAGGGTCCAGTTATTTTATTTCTGTCTACACAAGCATGAGTGAAACTGTTTTGAAAATAACACAAAACGTCCACGATTTCAACAAAAAATACATTTCACTTTTTCTGAGTCCGGTAAGGAGATAACTACGGCTAATCCCTGCCTTCCTAAATTTAGCCACCCACCTAGCTCAGTGCCTCAGATGCTAAAGGGCCCAGGTTTGATCCCCAGCAGCGGTGACAAAATTTCGGCGTCAGAACACGTTCCATTGGTATAATAAATTTTGCAGGTATGAATATCATAAAGTGCATCGTCCTTCGAATCTGGACGTTAACTGGAGACCTCTGTGCAGGGAGAACCATCCCCTGTGCAGGTTAAGGAACCCTACCGTAATTAAATGGTGACTGTGTACTCTTTCAGCCTTCAAAACTGGAGTATATGCAGTATGCAACGTCTGCGTCCCCTCTTGGGGTTTAGTTGAAAATGGAAGAAAAATAGCGATAATGCTCATTTGTCACTACTGCGAACGGTATAAAAATTAAACAGCACCGGTCGTTCCGGTCGTTTGTTCATCGATAGAGCAGCCCGGAATCAGCAGAAAACCCAAGCTTCGCGACGACTGTTTTCTTGATCTGTTACATAAAGTGATGTAAAAGTAATAAAATCTAAATTTAGAGCTGCAAATACATCATTTTGGATTCAAATTGGTCAAGAGAGGTTCATTTGAATGATAGACATCAGTTGAAAGCGAAAAAAGTTTCCTCCGTAACACTAGTTCGCTTGTGATTGATGAAAACCTGAAAATTTTTGTCACACGTTTATGCCGAATTTTGCTTTGCTGAGTTAATCCATGCGAGAAAAACATGTTTCCTGCAAGTGACAGACAGAGGCGGATTATTGTTGCAAAGTGGACATATTTAACTTGTATAATTCGTAATAAGCAGGTGAAAAACTGCATTTGCGAAAAAGATACACTGGGTAACATCACGTGAACAAGTCCGTGATATAAAGACCCCCCTAAACCCCACTTTATATAGAGCAAACTGGGGTTTACAGGGGTAAAAATTATTTTCTTTATTTCTTCTCCAAGACATAGGTTGTGGGTACTCGTTAGAACCGCCTCAATGAGGCGGTTCTAACGAGCACACACAACCTATGTAAGAAGCATTTATAAGAAAAATATCAAGGATTTTCATCAGAAAAGTTGCCACTTTGGAGATGTGAAAAATGCACTATATCGTACGGGTGAGTTATGGTAATGAAATGAGGTAACCCCCAAAAAAATGGAGCCGAAGTTTCCCCCCTTGTCTCTAATATAGTACCCATATAGTTTTTCATGATTCAAGCCCCTATGATTATTATTAATATATAGGAGCTTTTTTTCATGACGTACTTCCAGTTCTAAAAATAGAACGGGAAAAGCCCTGGCCGTCAACTGTCGTATTGCTTCAAGGCAGTGGGACAGATAAAATGCTAACTACAGCTTATGACAGCGGAATTATTTCAAACTTTGACGAATTCTAATGTAAGATAATGAGGTGTGAAATTACGCATTACGAAAACATGCCTATACAAATACATTATCAATTTTTCGATTTCCAGACACTTCGGCCCCACTACCACCTCGGCCCCTAGACAGGTCGGCCCAAAACCAAGTCGGCCCTAGACACCTCGGCCCTAGTCACCTCGGCCCTAGACACCTCGGCCCCATTGTCACCTCGGCCCCTAGACATCTCGGCCCCAAAGACACCTCGGCCCCACTTTTGATATCTGTTAGGGTATGGGCATTTATATCATGTTAAAATCGGCCCCGCCCATCGGGACTTCAAGAAACCGAATGCCTATGACATGAGTACTGGTAAACCGCTTAGAGGTTTTAAGTCTGGCCAAGTAAAGCGGTGCGAGTCGGACCGTTCATACTTATAAACCCTATTGATTTCAATGGGCTGCAGGGCTTGAGATGTCATTTCATCTCAATGTCGGGTAAAATTCCCACAAATTGGAGGCAACATCTCCAAAATGACCGAGATAGTGTTGATTTGGGCGTTAAACGTCAAATCTAACAAACAAAACATCATGTTAACAAGCCCGTGTAATGAGGACCCCGCTCAATCCAAGTTTATATGGGGAAAACGTGGGCTCATAGGGGCATACATTATTTACATCACGAAGACACGCCTTCATCACGAAAACACGCCTATATAATTTTGACCCCCCCCCCCCCTTAAACCCCACTTTTATATAGTAAAACTGGGGTATACAGGGTAAACCTTATTTTTTGTATTTCTGTTCTAAAATTTAGATTGTGGGTACTCATTAGAACCGCCTCGATGGGGCGGTTCTAACGAGTACCCACAATCTATATTTTGAGCAGAAACAAGAAAAATATCACAAGTTTTCATCTTAAAAGTTTCGTTTTTTTTTTTGGCGGTAAAGTTTTCAATGTATTTGTATAGGCGTGTTTTCGTAATGTGTAATTTTGACCCCCTTGAACCCCACTCAAGGTCAACGTCACGGTTGAAGGCGGCGGGGCATGGAATATATAGTAAAATTATGGTTTACAGGGGTAAACCTTATTTTTCTTATTTGAGCAGAAATAATAAAATATGACAATTTTTCCTCTTATAATGTTCGTTTTTTTCGGCGGTAAAGTTTACAATGCATTTGTATAGGCATGTTTTCGTAATTCTTATTTCTGCTCCAAGACACAGGTTGTGTGTACTGGTTAGAACCCTCTCAATGTGCAGGACTGATTAGAATGCGTCTGTGACAACCTTTAATCACAACTAGTTTAATATTAATCTGTGTTTTTGCAAACTAGTCATTTCTTAGATTCCTTTCATATAAGTTAACAGGTATGTGCGAGGAACCACCTCCTTGAGAATTATTGAACCAGTATCAAAGATCTATGTTTTCGAGCAGAAGTAAGAAATATAATTTTTATCAACCTTTCGTTATATAATTTTGGTTTTACGGAATCTTCTTTTAAGTTGTTAGGAAATAAGGTCAAATTATTTTATTGCTATTTTTATTTCATCTAAAAAATAACAAATAACCAATGAGACGTTTATAATTAATATAACAACGCATACACGACATTTTCAGGTAAACTAATGCCCCGCGCCTTCAACCGTGACGTTGAGCTTGAATCAGCATCACGGGTTGTTCTAATAATTATTGTAAATATTTGATACTGATAGTTAATGAACCTTTTCTACAAGAATATAAAGGGCCATGAAGACTGCACTCGGTGCACATCCAAATCCAGATGATCTGTATCTACACCGTCATTCAGTTTGCGAATTTTAAATGAATACAATATACATGCATCAAGTAATTTGAGGATATGATAGTCAGCAATAAATAGATAAATAAATATATAAATAAATTATACAGTATACTTGTTTCTGTCCGTCTTTAAATATGAGCTGAAATAACAATCAAATAGGAATTTCTAAATGTGTGAAAATTGATAACAATGGAAACATACTGAGCAATTCCTACAAAAATACGAGCAGTGAAGACTTTGCACACAGTGCACATCCAGATCTACACTGTTTGCTACTAATACATATAGTATACATGTGTCAAGTAATTTGGGTGGCTGATAATCAGTCAATAATTAATTGTTCTTGTAAAACTTTTTGCTAAATAGTGTACTAACCTGAATTTCATTAATCCTTACCCCGCTCAACACGATAATCCTTAACTTTGCAAACAGTGTAGATCCTGATCAGATTGCTTGTGCCTTCTGAACCGGATCTGCACCGTTTTTCATGCAGTTTTTGAATTACATGCATACATTACATTAATTGGTTTACTTACGAGGATAGTTCTAGTTCAGCGAACCTGAACACTGTTAATAAATAAATAAATAAGTTGTTTGTTTGTGGAGTTTAACGGCCCAGTCAACACTATTTTAGTTCATTTTCGAGGCGGTCAGTTTACCTATCCACACTTATCCTGGGCAGGCTTATACGTAAGCGGTTAACCAATACAGTGCACATTTTTTTTTTCGCCAGAAAATGACAACTGCCCTTCTTGAATCAGCAGAAGGTATAGACTGACAGTAGAAAATATTTCATAATCAATCTCTACGAAATTAAGTGGCCGACCCCCGGTAGGTATCGAACCCGCGTCCTCCTGATCACCAGTCAGACGCGCATCCGACTTAGCTACCGAGGCAAATAAATATATAAATTTGTTAACAAATTTCAGATTATCCCCCATCATCACCATGATTGACGAAACAGAGAAATGATTTTTTTTTTTTTGGGGGGGGGGGGGGGGAGGTTTACGGCCCCATCCACCGATCCATCCAGATTTCCATCCAATAACTAAGGATAATTAGGTATCATGTTCTTATTGAAATTAATTTAAAAAGTATTTTAGCGGTGTGGAATTATTTCGGATAATAAACAAGCCTATAGATGATCAAAAGAGCAGAAATGTAGAAAAAAAGAGCCTGCTCTAAAGCATGCCGCAATGCAATTAGAATTATACATTGAAATAAAAAGGGGAATTTTCAAATGTTTCTTCCATTCGTCTTAAACACTCTAGATGGACATATAGATTTTCTATTTAGTAACGTTATAATATATAATACATTTATATACTATAGGTTCAAATATTCGTGGCTCCCTATCAAAATAATCAAATCAGCAAATAAAAATAAAAATAACTCATCGGCCATCAAACCCGATCTCCTATTTAAGTTGAGGCCCCGTGAAAAGCAAAGTGGGGCCGAAGTGTCTAGGTATATGGGGCCGACGTGTCTAGGGGCCGAGGTGTCCAGGGGCCGACCCGTCTAGGGTTTCAATTTTATGTGGGGCCGAGGTGGTTTTGGGGCCGAATTGTCTAGGGGCCGAAGTGTCTAGGGGCCGAGGTGGTTTTGGGGCCGAAGTGTCCTGTTACCAATTTTTCGGCCAAAAAAAAATTGGAAATTTAAAGATGATAAATTGTGATAATTTGCTTATTTTTGCTCTAAACATAGATTGCAGGGACTCGATAGAACCGGCTCGACGAGGCGTTTCTATCGAGTACCCACAATCTACCTTTTTGAGCAGTTATATAAAAAAAAATAATGTTTACCCCTGTAATCCCGAGTTTTACTATATAACATTGGGGGTTTTAGAGGGTCAAATTCGCAAAGGCGTGTTTTCATGATGGCAAATCCCAAGTGTTATTTTCTTAGTTAACTGCTCTTAAAGATGTATTGAAAGATGTATTGTACGTACGACCCAACAGGGTCCTCTCTCTCTCTCTCTCTCTCTCTGTGAGAGTGTCATGGCCTACATGTTTCTTTCTTTCTCTCTCTCTCTGTCTCTCTCTCTCTCTCTCTCTCTCTCTGTCTCTCTGTCTCTCTCTCTCTCTCTCTCTCTCTCTCTCTCTTAGCGTAACAGTAATTAAAACGCGTAGGTTAATGTAAATTACAGTTTGTCGTTAAATAACTCCATGTCTGACATGTAACGTGTCAACAACGTCGTGTCAGCATCAAACCAACATCAAAGCGATGCATTGAATTTGACTTTGCAACGTCGCTGAAACGTCAGAACGTTGCGTTGGCGGTAATACGGCGCTTAATAAAATGCCATTCGCCCAGTGCTTCGACCCATCAAGACTCAGTGGGATTGGAACATTAAATTCAAAACAAACATATACTTAGTCAAAAAAGTAACTATAACAACTTTCGGGTGAAACTCACTAGATATCCTGCAGCTATTGAGCTAAATTTGGCTGTAGACATTTAAATCGGACGTTTAGCTAGAGAATGCTCAAACTTGCATTTGTCCATACCTTTCTGCTCCAGAGTTGTCTTCCAATATGTGCCTAGAAAGATTTTGGTAGAAAATGGACATTGCGCATGTGCAGAAAGTTCTTTTTTGTCTAAGATGGAAGACAATATTCTCTGAACATTGGATAACACTTTACTTTTACAGTATCTCATGATCTCGCATTATAAGCGAGGTTTGAATTTGTGAAATTCTCAAATTATCTCCCTTGCAATTAAAAATATAGCAATTTTCGAACTGCTGTAATTTTTATTCCTGTCAATCAATGTTTGCCATTTTTCCAAAAAAACGCTTTGTGTCCACCATTTCTTGTAATCACGATGGTAAAAAATACAGAAAATTCATGTAGCATGTAGCACTATCGATTGCGATTTTCTATGGAGTTCCCATTGAAAGCAGGATTTGCACACAACTTCTAAGAACTGGGGGTCAATATGTGATAGCCTGTTTCTCGTAGCTGATGCAACTAAAGTTCCAAATCTTTTGTGAATAGACGCAAATGGTATCTAAAGAAATGTCACAAGTATCAAATTTTAGAAATGTAAGGTACAGGGAAAATTTTTGATGTTAAATCATTGCATGTTTTAATGATTTTCTCTGCGAAAATGACACAGTGACCCCTTGGGTGTTTAAAGCAATAGTCTACGATGATGTGTTTACGAAAACAAAAAAGAATGGTGCTTTTGCACGGGAAAATGAGTCTTCTTATCTAAACATAACAAACTTTGTGTAGTTTTTATCTGTAGTAGCTATAGTAACAGAAGCAATTTTAGGTATAGGAACTTTTTTGACTGAGTATATAACACCCTTTCATTGCATGAGAATGAAACACTCATTCGCAAGTGCAAGATTTTACAGTAAAATCTGGTAGATTTTTTCAACCTTGCCAGCCCTTACCGTTTGGTACCGGAAACCCCAAAAGGGGAAAGTGACAAATAGTACAGGTCCAGATCAGACGCAGCAGAACGCGGTATCTGATCAGGGCCTACACTATTTGCAAAAAAAGTTTAGCCAATTTTCGAAATAAATTCTGATGGATAAAAACCCTGTAACCTTCAATTTATCAAAATTGCACATATACATGTAGACAGATCGCTTGACAATTTTTAACTGCACGTCTAGACATAGACTTGCCCAAGTCCCTACATTTACATTTTTTTATTTTTAAATGAAAGTCCCTTTAAACAAAAAAATATGTAAAAGCCTCTTTAGTCTTCATCTCTGAATGTAGGTTAATTTCACAATTTTCATAAAAGACGATATTGCTATTTCATTTACAATGTATTTATTTATTTTTTTTTTTTGTAAACAATTATTTCTTCAATGGACACCTAATTAACAGACTTGGGCAAATCTATTCTAGACAGATCGTTGAACTGTTTTCTCAAGAGAGAGAGAGAGAGAGAGAGAGAGGAGAGAGAGAGAGAGAGAGAGAGAGAGAGAGAGAGAGAGAGAGAGAGATAAAGATAAAAGATAAAGAAGCTTTATTTAACGTCGCATATTCAAAACAAATAACATAAGCTCTCTAGAGCTTTTATTGCGACAAACAAAGTATCCTCTAACAAATACTTACCTGCCTTCATTTATCTTCCAAGGACTACCCCTGATAATTTGAGCGTCAGCCAAGGGAGCTCCTAGTACCATTTTTCACGCCTTTGGTATGGGGCGGCCGGGGATCGAACCCGCGACCTCCCATTCCCGAAGCGGACGCTCTACCACTGAGCTATCGGGGCCGGTAAAAGCTGTCGGCCCGACATAGAGAGAGATCAAAGTTCTGTCCGTATGTGATAGCTAAACTTGGATACATGTAGCGAATAAAACGAAAAGTTACGTAAAAACTTATTTTGTAAGCTTTCGTGAATAACGATATCTCAGGTCATTCACGAAGAGATTTTCGACAATTAAAAAGGGATCCAGGATAAATGAATTTCAGTAATAAAAGAAAAATATCATTCTTTCCTTCTCGAGGAATTATTTCAATGTAAACGGGTATATTTCCACACAAAATTGTTAGGATTTTAAGATCCGCCAATACATTTGAATAGCGATGGCCGTTTCAATTGACGACCAGTGCTTTGCGCATGCGCAAGAATGACGTCATAAACGGAATTCCTAAAACCTCCTATTGACCGTAAACCAAAGTAGTCCTACGGGCCTACGTGGCCTAGTGGATAAGAGCGCTGACTCTTAGTCATTAGGTCTCTCACCGCCGTAGGTTCGAGCCTCGCTCGGGTCACGTGTGAGACGCCAAGTTCTGCAACTGAAGGTAAGGTGGTTT
The DNA here is from genome assembly GCA_963580285.1 of Lucinisca nassula. Classification (NCBI taxonomy): domain Eukaryota; kingdom Metazoa; phylum Mollusca; class Bivalvia; order Lucinida; family Lucinidae; genus Lucinisca; species Lucinisca nassula. The sequence goes on from OY757024.1 coordinate 116,999,947, forward strand.
TTCTCCGGGTACTCCGGTTTTCGCCCACCTCTGATTAACGATCGGCTCGATATGAGTGAAACAATCTTGAAAGGGCCATAAAACCCTAACCAAAAAAAAAAAAGTAGTCCCCATACTTATGTACATGCGTTTGGTAGACGCGATCAACTAGGTGATCAGATGCTTGATCAGAAACTATTACTTCAAACATTTCTTTTACTTTGTCTTATAATCATCCCCATAAAATTGGGAAGGATATGTCTTTACAAATAGTGGACAAACAGTGAAGACCAATTTTCGACTTTTGACGTCTGGTCTTGGTGTACATTCTTTGCCACAAACCTAGTAGTAACCCTGCAGTAAAACAGACTATTTAGAACAGTGCGCCAAAGTGATAAAACATACCGGTATATAAATATACCTATGCAAACAGGGTAGATCCAGATGAGACTCAAAATGTACCGTCTCAACAGGATCAACACGGTTTGCAAGTCAGCGAATTATACTCGAACCAAATACACAGAATGATATTTGAAATCATTATTTTAGAAAATGATCAATTCCTAATCAGAAGGCGAAAGAATGCACTTCCGAAACTCGGGGGTGAAAGGGTTATTTACATATAAATAGGCCTGAATAGAGCAATAAACAGTAAAAATCATCAATTTACTTAAACCTTAAAATGCCAATCACAACAATTCTCGTTTGCTTTGGTATAACTGTTTTGTTGCAAAACATTGTAAACCCAGAGCCGACTGCTTCTTGATGAGCAGTGTAATCGGGATCTTCACTGATTGCATGCCTACCGAAAGGTCTCGAAAGTTTGCAAGTATGAAGCAGACGACATAAAATGACAATATTTTCAGATGCAGTTTTTCCTGGCATCTAATCACCTTATTTGCATTATCTGCTGGTTCCTAGTCTGAAGGTTATCAGTGTTGGAAAAACAGGTAACCAGATCCCCTAACCTTGAAAGGTCAGGGGGGTCTGGTTACCTGTTTTTCCAATATTGACAATGTGCAAGCTGGGAGCCAGCAAATAATGCAAATCTGGTGAAAAGGGTTAAAGAACATATGAGCCCCAGCATGACAAAACCTACGATAAAGATTTGTATAACCATCGAAGACTCAGATTAATCTGTATATACATTCAGTCTGGTCAGTCTTCCCGTGTTGCTCTCTGGCTAATCCGGATGTCTAAGAAGACTCATTCGAACAGCAAAGACTCTGATCAGACTGCGCGCATTCGCAGGCTGTTCTGAGGTTAGCTGGTCGCAACGGTTCTATTGTTTTTTGTCATGCGCATACCCAATTATATCAAGCAAACCGTTCCGAGCAGATCTAGTTCAGAGGTTTTGCCTAAAACAATATAACCTATATCATTACGAAAACACGCCTATACAAATACATTGTAAATTTTACCGCCGATAAAAAGCAAATTTTAAGACGAAATTTGTGATATTTTTCTTATTTATGCTCAAAATATAGATTGTGGTTACACATTAGAACAGCCTCATTGAGGCGGTTCTAACGAGTCCCCACAACCTATATTTTAGAGCAGAAATAAGAAAAATAATGTTTACCCATGCAACCCCCAGTTATTCTATATAAAAGTGGGGTTCGATGGGGGCAGAATTATATAGGCATGTTTTCGTGATGTGATAATGACGTCCCTTTTGTTGATATACGCAAACAGTTCAGACCCAGAGCATATGTCCCATCTGATCTGGGCATTTACTGGTCAATCAATCATATGCAAACATTATGTCATGCGAAAGAAAACCTGTTTAAGCCGTACACTACGAAAACACGCCCATTCCGAAAACAGGCCTATACAAATACATTGTAACCTTAATCGTCGAAAACATCATTACGATAACACACCCGTGCGATATAGCGCATTTTTACGTGTCCAAAATGGCTAATTTTCTGATGAAAATCCGTGATATTTTGCTTATTAATACTGCAAACATAGGTTGTGGGTGCTCGTTAGAACCGCCTCAATGAGGCGGTTCTAACGAGTACACACAACCTATGTCTTGGAGCAAAAATAAGAGAAATAATGTATACCCCCGTAAACCCCAGTTTTCTCTATATAAAGTGGGGTATAGGGGGGGGGGGGTCATTTCACGGACTTGTTCACGTGATGGAAAGTTTTAAGATGAAAAATTGTGATATTTTATCTTATTTCTGCTAAAATATAGATTGTAGGTACTCGTTAGAACCGCCTCATCGAGGCGATTCCAACGAGTACCCACAAATCTATATTATAGAGTGGAAATAAGAAAAATAAGGTTTACCCCTGTAAACCCCAGTTTTACTATATAAAAGTGGAGTTCAATGGGGTGAAAATTATATAGGCGTGTTTTCGTGATGTATTCGTATATATATCTTTAGATAAAAAAAAGTCTGATATTTTTCATAATATTCTGCTTATAAAAAAAAGATTGTGGTAACTCATAAGAACCGCCTCGGCAAATAACGAGTACCCAACATGTATGACTCAGAGCAGAAAAAAGGAAAATAATGTCATCCCTATAAACCCCAGTTCTATTATATAAAGATATTTTTTATAGTTCTGCTAAACAAATATTGTGGGAACTCATTAGAACCGCCTCGGCAAGTAACGAGTACCCAACATGTATGACTCAGAGCAGAAAGAAGGAAAATAATGTCATCCCTATAAACACCAGTTCTTTTATATAAAGTGAGGTTTAATGTGATCAAAATTATATAGGTATGCTTTGGTAATACATGCAAAACAATGTACAGTGAAACTTCGCTAGCTCGAACACCGATTGCTCGTTTACATCATAATTACCATGCGAACTGCAATCATAATATTTTTTTTCTGCTCCACAAATTAAAGAAAAGATTATTGACCTGCCTTTGAACACGCGATTATAAAGGCCTGGTCATAACTCGTAGTCTTCCGTTAATTCCCGAAACCAAATTTTAGAAGAAAAAAAAAAATACACTACTAACAAAATGCCAAAAGGACATAGTAATTTTCATACTATTTAAATGAAACAAAAACTAATTGTTCATAATAATCACCATTACGTTTTGTTTCCAGAAAAAAAATATTCAAAACATGGTATTTAAATCTCTTTTTGTTAAGTTTTGTTAATACACCCTATGAGAGAAATAGACATTTTACTATATATTTTAATAACTTCGATAGGCACCTAAAACAATCACCAAAAGGACTAGCAATTTTTTGTCCACAAAGTATGAAAATAATATCAGCATATTCGTGTATAAATGGAGTTTCGAAATTTTCCAGCAAAAATTGTGTTATTATTTTCAAATTTTGTAATGATTTTCAAATTTAAAGTGTCGCTATATATTTCTTTACATTTCGCCGCTATCATTATTACAGGTAAATCGGATCGGCGGTCGCCCAAAGTTGGATACGCAGAGCACTACTTCTTTACATGCCACACATACAACAGAGAACGTATAGTTTTATTTCAATCTACCCGAAATTTTCATCCTCTGAACTTTAACAAGTTATTGTATGGTGATAAAAACTTAGTCGATAGCGATAATACCGTACTTTTTGATGCATTTCAGATATATTAAAGGCACGAGAAGATTTAGCAATATCAGCTCAAAACAAACCTATCTTACATATTATGCACAAGTTTATGATTGCTTAACTTCGCCAGAAATCTCGATCACAAAACTTTATTTATTTATTTATTTATTTATTTATGATCTAACTTTTAAAATGAATGTAGTTTGTCTAGCCATTTTCATGTGGTGTTATTGTATCAGTTGTGACCATGTAGGGGAAGGGCCGTAACTAATGTTGAGAGAACATGTGGCCCAACCCCATTGCTTGTCTTGCAATAAAATATTATTAAACTATAAAACCACCTGACCTTCCGTTGCAGAACTTGGCGTTGTGGCCCGAGCGAGGCTCGAACCCACAGTGGTGAGAAAAATGTAGTTTTTACTTCATTTTGTGTCGATACTACGAGGTGTTATCACAATGGAAAAAATTGTTTCATTTTGCGATGATAGGTGGCATACATACTTTTACTTCATTTTGCGTTGCCAGTACGATGTATGTTTTGTTTGTTTGAATTGAGGTTTAACGTCCCCGTCAATACTATATAGAGACGTTGCTTTCAATACTGTAGGACTTTTACCCGACATCTCGAGCTCTGCCGCCCAGTGAAATCAATAGGGTTTATAACCCTTTTATACATGTAGCACATATTTATATGCATGGATGGTCCGACACACATCACTTTGCCTTCTCTAAGCGGTTTACCAGTACTCATGAGCGGTCGGTTTCAGTTCTTCGTGGAAGCATCATATATCACAATCTATTTCTTCAAGACCCGGTGGCGGCCCCCGCCCATTGGGGCTTGAAGAAATATATGGGCTGCATGATGCTTCCACGCAGAGCTGAATCCGGCCCGCACACTAGTACTGATAAACCGCTTAGGTGATCTAAGCCTGTCCAGGAACCGCTGTGCGAGGCGGACCGTCCATGCTAATATACCCTATTGGTTTCATTGGGCGACAGGGCTTGAGATGTCATTTCATCTCAATGTCGGGTAAAAGTCCCACAAAATTGGAAGCAACGTCTCCAAAATGACCTTTACAGTGTTGAGATGAAATACTTCTCAAGCCCTGCCGCCCAATTATATGGTTTATAAGCATGGACGGTCCGACTCGCACCGCTTTGCCTGGGCAGGTTAAGGTCCTGTAAGCGGTTTACCAGTATTCATGTGCGGGTCGCTTTCAGCTCTGTGGGGAGACATCATACCGCCCATCTATTTTTTTTTTCAAGCCACGAAGGGCGGGGGCCGAACGGGCAATGTGATCCCATATTTTCCCGTCAAGAGAAAAAAAACATATGAGCCAGCGCATGACAAAACCTACAATAAGACATGTGCGCCCAACGAAGACTCAGATCAGCATGCGCATCCGTGCAGTCTGATCAGAGTCTTTGTTGTGCGTTCTAAGGATAGCTTATGGCCCAGTGCTCCTTCCTGCAACAATAGATGTCTCTGGTTAGACTATATGGATGCGCAGGCTTCCAAAGGATAACCCTTTTCTAGAACATATTTGACGTCACTACAGCTGGTGTCTGGGAATGTGTGGCGGCCGTAAAAAGTCTCCCTGCCCTACATTATAGTGTATTTTGTATTTTCGTGTCCTTTGTGGAATTTTGAAAATATTTGAGGGTCACTGATGAGGCCTAAATGGCCGAAACTAGCTATTCTGGCCCAGAAACATATACACTCCATATTTTCCAGTTCTGTGGTGCATTCCTTGCTTCCAAAGGAACATATTTGACGCCAGTACAGCTGGTGTCTGAGAATATGTGGCGGTCATAAAAAAGTCTCCCTACCCTACATAATAGTGTAGTTTATATTTTCTTGTCCTTTGGAATCATTGATTTCATTGCGGATTTTGAAAATATTTGAGGGTCGCTGATGAGGCCTAAATGGCCGAAACTAGCTAGTCTGGCCCAGAAACATGTACACTCCATATTTTCCAGTTCGGTGGTGCATTCCTTGCTGCCAAAGGATAACCATTTCTATAACATATTATCTGATTATTCACTGGGCGCACATGTCTTATTGTAGGTTTTGTCATGCGCTGGCTCATATAATATTCTAGGATTGTATGAAGGAACTCCGATTCACTCAAGAGGTAGTCATTTCAATGAAACCTCGCGTAGTCTGATCTGAGTCTTCACTGGGCGCACATGTGTGAAGTCCTCGTACCGCTTGGTGTGCCTCTTTGTTAGTGTTGAGGTTTTACGACCCTGCCAATCCCATTTGGGTCAATCGGGAGATGTTGCTTCTGATTGTGTGTGACTTTTATTGTGATTCAGTGACGACATCTCAACACCTACTGCCAAAAGAAACCCCTTGGGTTTTAGGAGCAGCACGACGCGCAACAGTTTTCCTGGACAGACTTTACCGTTCTGAGCAATTTACCCGGGACCAGTTGTTCAAAGCCTCGTTAGCTTAACGAGCCCGTTAGTGGTCACATTGTGAACTAATCTAGCAAATTCAATATCTAAAATGTTGGTATTTTTGCTGAAAAAAAAAAATGTGAGCAGCTTTTGCATTTGCAAAAGCTGCTCACATTTTTTTAGCAAAAATATTAGCATATTTGCCATAATAAATGATCAAAGTTTTAACGATACGTTAACTAACGACGTCGTTAGTTTTGAACAACTGGCCCCAGTACTAACGTTTGGTTAGTTTCAGCTTTGCGTGGAAGCAACATGCAGCCAAATCCTTTTTTTAAGATCAGATGAGCGGGGGCACGGTGTGGCTCCTTTCAAAATCAAGACGTGAGCTTATCGCCTCCTACCCCCGCCCCCTCCCCCCCCCCACCCACCCCCGCGCACATACAAACACCCCCACACACACGCGTCCACACACACGGCATTTATGATTTAAATAAATATGAGGAGAATATAGCACTTAATACTAACTTTGGCCATCTTGACATACTACATAAGATCCCATGAAAATACAGAGGATAATAATAATGTTTAAAACACGTTGCCAAATTTCAAACATAGTTATTTATGGTTAATGCAAATAAGAAGATTATATGTCATGCATCATATGAGCCCCGCCAAGCGAATTTGTGTCTTCGAGCATTCCGTTATGACAAATTTTAACTGCGCATGTCCAGCCATTCAGAGTGGCCAGGGATATGGCTTTCTGTCTGAAGGTTCCTCTTGATTCACTGCTTGTATGAGCGAGCAGCAAAGGTTCAGGCGAGACTGCGCGGATGCGCAGTCTCGCCTGAACCTTCGCTGCTCGCATAGGCGATAAGTAAAAAAATCTATTGACGGGGCCCATATAATTAAAACATAAAACCAGGAAAAACAGACTTAAATTATACGGAAAGTGTTAGTTTAATAATTTTTTTATTGCAAGACAAGTAATGGGGTTGGGCCTCACGTTCTCTCAAACTTAGTTACGGCCAATCTCCTACATGAGCAGAGTTAACTTATTTGGTACATGTATTGTCATTTACTTTTCAAGTGCATGCATGTGTAGATGCGGAGTTGAATTGTCTTAGTTTTCATCTTTGCGTCTTTATGTGCACGAATGAACGAATCACTCAAGGCTTGATGTTTCTTAAGGTCCCCGCCCATAGGGGCTTGAAGAAATATATGGGTTGCATGATGCTTCCACGCAGAGCTGAAATCCGGCCCGCACACTAGTACTGGTAAACCGCTTAGAGGATCTAAGCCTGTCCAGGAACCGCGGTGCGTGGCGGACCGTCCACGCTAATAAACCCAAATTGGTTTCATTGGGCGACAGGGCTTGAGCTGTCATTTCATCTCAATGTCGGGTAAAAGCCCCACAAAATTCGAAGCAACGTCTCTAAAGTGACCTTTAGTGTTGACGGGGACGTTAAACCTCAAATCAAACACAATGTTACTTGAGAAGTACTTTCTTCAGCCGACACAGAATTAAGTCAAAAGGATATGTTTGACCATTGCACTTTTTCTGAGCATCTTTGTCTCTCTGTCTGTCTGTCTCTGTCTCTCTCTCTCTCTCTCTCTCTCTCTCTCTCTCTCTCTCTCTCTCTAATAAACAACAAGAGCAACAAATATAAGTCAGTCTCTCTCTCTCTCTCTAATAAACAACAAGAGCAACAAATATAAGTCAGTCTCTCTCCTCTCTCTCTCTCTCTCTCTCTCTCTCTAATAAACAACAAGAGCTACAAACGTAAGATATATATATATATAGATCGATGACTGTTTACTGAACACTACGTCATACGGACTATTCCATCGGAAACCGTTATGTAGGGGTTACCAACTTTTCCCTCGGTTAATTCACAAAATCTTTGCTGTATATTATTCTGATATGAGATCGGTGCGGGAATATGATGTGGCGGCATTGGTTAGATGTATAAACTTTGATCACCTAGTTACCCGAAGGTCGTAGGTTCGAATCTCAAATTTTGAATAACATTTTTATCTTTAGTTCTTTTTTTTCCTTTAATACACAGTTTTATGCAGCCTGTGGCAAGAAATGTTCAAGCCTGAGCTTTTGGAACTTTGCAAACGAAATAAACCAGCTCCTTCTTATCGAGTTGACCAGCTTTTGAAGAGACACGGGCACACAATTCTGCGGCTTTCATCATACCATCCTGATCTGATTGCCAAAAAGATGATATGGGGAAATTTGAAAGGCTATGTTGGCCAATAAAATTTTCAGCTTCGTGTGGTAGATATAAAGGCTCTGATCGAAGAAGGCATTGGAAGTATTGTTGCAAAAAATGGTCTGCTTGATTAACACATGTCGAAAAGGCTGAACAGGACTATTGTTTTGTTTGATTTGAGGTTTAACGTTCCCGTCAACACTGTATTGGTCATTTTGGAGACGTTTCTTCCAATTTTGTGGGAATTTTACCTGACATTGAGATGAAATGACATTCCAAGCCCTGTCGCCCAATGAAACCAATAGGGTTTATAAGCATGGACGGGCCGACTCGCACTGCTTTGCCTGGGCAGGCTTAGGAGGCCTTCATGCGGACTGAACAAATTATTTGTCTTAATCGCGACGGAAGTAAGGGCGAGGATTGTGGCCACGTAAAATCGATTAAAGCACACCCTCCCCCCAGTGGAATTCGTTTCCGCTGACCGTTCCAAGGCGGTTCTTCTGTCGCGGTTTATATTTATTATGCTTTGTCTTTGGGTGTTTGTGTCACTTATATTATTTTATTTTGGAAAGCCTATTGGTCATTTTGTGGGAAAGTAACTGTCCTTTTGGCTTTCCGCTGTTGGTGTTTCCATTAGAGTCTGTTGTTTAATGTTTGTGTTTCTTTCCTTGGGTGTCTCTGATGGGAGCTGTGGGTTAATTGTATCGATTCCTGATCATTGCCTCCACTTCTATTTTTATATACTCTAAGCAGTTTACCAGTACTCGTGCGGTTGGTTTCAGCTCTGCGTGGAAGCATCATGCAGCCCATCTTCAAGCCCAAATAGGCGGGGGCCTGAACAAGACAATTGTAAAAGTGACATCGCTGTTGAAATG